>WSXT02195058.1:0-19310 GCA_011762715.2 Neuroterus valhalla
CGGATCGAGAGAGAGAAAGCTGCAGAGAGGGGGATATTATCCTTGATGGTGGGGACTCGTGACTCCCCACCTTGAGTGAACTTAACTGAATGTTTACGTTTTCGCGCGGTCAACTTGAGTGGAAGTTCACTGTAATTAAAAAATCAAGGTTTTCTAGTGAGAGTTAAACAAAGCCGTTTTCATGGCATAAAGAATAGTGTTCATAATTGGTGTTCGTAAAATGACAGACCGAAATTCCGTTGCTAACACCTTGAAAATGAGTTTTGAGAATGCATAATCTTCATCAAAAGCGTAGGTTTGTGCGGGATACTGATGTGCGAGGAAATGGCCGCGTGAGGAGTATAGAGCAAGTGGAGAGCATAACGTGAAAAGGCCATTGCCGTGTCCACAAAAGACTTTGACTTTGTCTCTTATCAATCCTGGCTCTGGGATCATCTGCACATGCCGCAAAACTTCCAATTGAAGCTCTTCTTGCACCTCTCTTTGCAGCTTATCCTGGATTTATCCTGGAACTAATTTTACCTGATAAAGTCCAACAGTCAAGTCTCTCAAAAATTGTAACGTCAATCGTGGAAAGTCTTGCACATGCTGAAAGTTTCAGCGTATCCACCTCTGGGCATTCTGTCTTGCAGGTTATCCTTTTCTATACGAGCGCTTGAAGAACGTTCACCTCCTGAGCTCTCTGTAGCAATTCTCTGGCCAGTTCTGCATCCGCACCTTACACCTTAATTGGTGCATGGTGCCTGTTTATTATGGCACCAGCAATTCGGTAAAAATCGCCGAGATTGTAAAGATGCAGAATGCGTATCACTGGAGCATAGAACATGAAAATGGACCTAATGTGACCATTCCTAGCCTCAACAATCCATCTTGTTTTTGTCACCAATCTCGATTCATTTGCTTCTTCAGTCAGCAGTTGACGTTGCCCTTGTTGAAGGAGCGCGGGCATTTTCCAGTAAATACGAAGATTTTGAAACACCTCCGTGGCATCTCAATAGCCTCTATCAACTACAATAATCGATCCTTCAGGCAACCACTCTCTCATCATATCTTCATTTCATTTAAACTCATTTCGAAGCATAGCAGCATCGTTGTTCCTGCTGTCCGAGAAATATGGTTCATGAATGTTGAGTATATATTCATTTAGTGACACTATCAGTGCCGGTTTTACTAGGTGGCGTCATTTATGCACACAATTTGACTGTCGTAAAGTGCGGAATTGCAACTCTTTTGGATGTAACTATAGGTACCTTCAATGTACACTATAACTCTTGGAACATCTGGATTCAAATTGTACAGCTCATATGCAAACTTGGTCACATGTCGTTCGATATATTCGTCTGGCGTAATTGAATCAAAGCCAATATTGCCAGGTACGAATCGTTACATCAGATTGTCTGACAGTGGCGAAAGCAAGACTTAAATCTTGTCGGCTTGAATACTGAAAGATCAACTTCATAAAATGGTCGGTAAGTCCCTGTCGCAACTTGCACAAGAACATAAGGAGGTCGTTTTTTGTTACATATCTATGGCCACCTTGACAATTGATGCTCTGGATACGTATTTGGATACAAAATAATCTTTCTTTTGTTTTTTTTGTCATAGCATTCACGCAAAACTTTTCGCAAATCATTCTGTCATTTCCGTCAAAGTAATGAATCAATCTTTCATTTGATCGATTACTGCTCCTGAGAATTCAAATGAGTTTCTTAATTATTTTTAGTGCTTGAGTACGTTTTCTCTTCAGAAATATCTCATAGTTACGTCGTTTGAAATAATTTTCGTTTTTTAACTTTATTTTCGCCTATTATCAGTTGTTTGGCATGATTTACTGCAATTAAGTTGCTTATTTATTCTACTCTTTGCAACATTCAGAAACGTTGTTGATTATTACTGATGATTGATATTTGATACTTAGAATCCAGCATTTGCATTCATGGATTTATTCAGAAATTCTACCAGCATTGCGGATTAGAATTCCTCATTTTGTTTAATTTCTTTCAATTCAAGGCTCAGTTCTTGTACAATAGAACCATTCCGTAATGGCGTTTAGAAACCGTTTGTCCTGTTATGTTTAAGGGGGTTCGCTCCACAACGAATGACGCAAATAGATAGGGGTGAACATGCTGCTGTCCCCGAATTATCAATTCGTCGACGTGGCGCATTCAAACTTCCAGCACTTATCGCAACTGTGTGAACGAGACTATGCATTAACTGCAATCAGTCCATCCTTGATGAAATATTGTTGATGGAACGTGATCCTTCTTGACTAAGATTAGACGTATTGACACAAACTGCGAATCGTAGTTGCGTGATCTGTAATAGTGCACGTGATATACACAGGCTTTCAGTTGAAGGCAGAGTCAACGTTCTTGTCTCACTGAATATTCATAATGCAGAAGATGTGAGATCTTGCCAACATCACTTGAATGATCGAGGCCTCATTTTGTCGCTGTTGCCTGGCTCATGCTTCAGTAACAGGCCCTACATTATAAACGGTCAGCAACTTAATCTTTTTGTGCAGGGACTTCGCAGCGCAGCAATCAATTAAACGAGATTTGATGACAAACACAGTTTTACGGATGAAGAATTTCACTCTATTTCCCCTACTACAAAGGAGCAGTTTGTTGAACTTTTAACTTTTTGCGATCCAGTACCCTGTCCAGGTGGCCATAGGTATGTAACAAAAAAGGACCTCCTTATGTTCTTGTGCAAGTTTCGACAGGGACTTACCCATCATTTTATGAAGTTGATGTTTTAGTATTTAATCCGAGAAGCTTTAAGTCTTGCTGTCGACCCTGTCAGACAGTCCTTGATGTTACGATTCGTACCTATAGTTACATCCAAAAGTGTAGCAATTCCGCTTTTTGCGACAGTCACATTGTGTGCATAAAGGACGCCACCTAGTAAAACTGGCACTGATAGTGTTACCAAATGAATATATACTCGACATTCATGAACCATATTTCTCGGACAGCAGGAACAACAATGCTGCTATGCTTCGAAATGAGTCTGAAATAAATGAAGATAGGATGAGAGAGTGGTTCCCTGAAGGATCGATTATTGTGGGTGACAGAGGCTATCGAGATGCCACGAAGCTGTTCAAAACTTTGGTATTTATTGGAAAATGTCCGCGCTACTCCAACAAGGGCAACTTCAACTGGTGACTGAAGAAGCAAATAAATCGAGATTGGTGACAAAAACAAGATGGATTGTTGAGGCTAGGAATGGTCACATTTAGTCCATTTTCAAGTTCTTCGCTCAAGTCATACGCGTTCCGCATCTTCACAATTTCGGCGATTCTTACCAAATTGCTGGTGCCATAATAAACATGTGTCATGCGCGAATTGAGATGCAAGGTGCGAATGCAGAACTGGCCAGAGAATTGCTACAAAGAGATCGGGAGCTCAGCATGTGCAAGACATCCATGATAAGCTGCAAAGAGAGGAGCAAGAAGAGCTTCAATTGGAAGTCTTGCGTCACGCAGATGATCTCAGAGCTAGGATTGGTAAGAGTTAGAGTCTTTCCACGATTCCGTAGGCGACCGAACATCAACTTTGGATCGCATATGTGCCTATTGAAGACATAGAATATCACGCTCAAGATGGAATGATTCTGTTCCTATCCAAGGTTACTATTGTACGTGCCTATCTGGCGCACGAACCCTTGGCTCATATGCTAATGTTGCTACCGTATTATGGTAGATTGGCTATGCTCAATACTCAAATAATGTTCGCTATCCTCCAACATCACTTCACAATGTGATCATGGACGCTGCTCACAGACGGAAACAACAAAACCCAAAATAAACTGACCTTTTTTCAGTTGTATGAACTGACTGTTTTTTTTTAATATCAGCCTGACCTTTTTGTGCTTCAAAGTTTTAAAGTAGATGTTCCTGAAAGCTATCTGAATATGCAAAGTACCAATATTTAGTGCTTAATCAGAGGTTATCTAGCCATTTATAGAGCTTTTGAAATAATATTATTGATTAGCAGTTCCGAAACTACAAAATGTCAGTCAGACAGCCTCGTACAGCCCACTCCCTACTCCCCTTTGCCTGATAAGATAAGATAAGCGTCTGAGTCCTTGCCCGTACGCGTGCGGTGAGTTGTGTTGGTTTACTTGAATCTATGAATGTAAGATGAGAGATGGAATTTTAGGGAGTATTTTTAGGATGAATGGATGTTTGTAAAACCTGAATGACGTCGTATTTTGGAAATGGTCTTCAAGTTTTACTAATTCTTGAATTAAATCATTTAATAATAAATACTATTTTTGGAGTCTATAAAATAAAGAGGAAAACATATTTTACCAATAATTATTTATTCGAAGTTATTATACTACACAAAACTTAGCGAAACAACGTATAGCAACTAAGCTTTGTCATTTATTTAGAATAATTAAATTATAAAGTAACTTGAAAGAAAGAATTTAATGTCCGAACTATAAAGCTAAAAAATTAGGCTTTGGTATAAAGTTAATAATAATTAAGGATGTACTCCAGTTATAGTCAATCTCAAAATTCGATAATCTTTATGATGATTTATATAATTGACCAAAATATATCTAATAATTATTGCAGCGTATTCTGAAAAAGGCTTATAATTGTGCTTAAGAAAGAAGAAATCAGATTGGAATAGTTTATTTATCAGAAGTTATTCACAGTCTTAGTTTTTGTTCGGAAAAATCCTCCACAATTCTATTTGGGTAGCGTTAATTGAAATTTGAACTTTCATTGTTTATTCACATGAACATATTGGGTTGTTTCTCAAAACATGCGAATTGTTCAAATTTAATTTGTTGAAAAAAATACTCGTGGACACGAAACACTCCGTGTAGATCAAATGTTACATCGAACTCTAGGAATACGTATAACTTTGTTGAGCAGTTTACATTTTAAAACTAATGATACTAATTCGACATGGATTCAGTCATATATATTACTATTACATTTATACCTACACTATTAATTAATGTGCAGAGAGATATCCCTGATTCAAAAATAAATTCTAGCGATCACTGCATAGATAGGATATGTTACAAGTTCTACACAAACTTCAACGCTTTCGTATAACCACTAATAAAACTAGATGCCAATAAACATTATTTACGTATTTTGAAATTATTTATCACCAGAAAAATTAGCCGGGAAAAATACTATTTTTCGAGGTTATATATGTGTCAAAGCAGTTAATATGCCTATTGTACCGAACCGAATTACATATTTTAAATTATTATATTAATATTCTTATGATTATAGATTTAATGCTTTCACGATGATCCATTATGATGGAATAAGGTATTTCGGGTTTCGATCGTGTACAAATTAGAAGAAATTTGTCGACGTTTCGCGAACGTTACAGTTCGCACCTTCAGGACTGGCCTAAAACTGAGGTTTTTTAGGTGTAGTGTTATTATATATCTTCACAACGATGCCTGTGATTGGTCGAGGATTCCAGTGTGGGGATTGGTGGAATCTGATTGGTCAATCAGTTAAACCGGGATAACGGAAAGCCAAATTGGATTGGTATTATATCCATTGTCCCTATTCATATTATTAGGGTGTTTTAGGATTTCGATTGCTTCTCTATGCCTTCTTGGGAAAATATTGTTCGTTTTTGCGATGACGGTTGCTTTTTCGAATGAAATGCTGTGTCCTGTTTCGATGTGATGCTCAGCTGGTAATGATTCCGTGAAATGTTTCAGCCTGACTTTACTCTCATGTTCCTTTATGCTTTGGCTCACTGCTCTATATTCTTATCTAGATTCCTTGGAGTCACTGGAGAACAAGAAAAACCACCTGATGCGATGCGCTCACAAGAGTTTTAAGCACTCTGATGACTTACTTTTCACAGCACTCCGTTTAATAAGACATAAATTGCAACTGTTAAACAATGAAAGGTGTGAACTGTGAAGGCCGCCAAATGATGCGGACGTTGCGGTAACCATGGCAACTTAGTCACCATGGCATGGTTTGTACACTCATCGTCATATACGCCTTAAAACATTTGTCACTATAGGATTTTCCATGTAATTCAATTATTGTTTTCAATGTAAAATCCGATAGTGACAAATGTTAAGGCAATTATGACGATGAGTGTAGTCACTAAGCGCCTGACCACGCGATTCAGATCAATTTAAACAATTACGGGCATTTCGATTAATTAATGAAATTAAAACTTAAATAATACTTTAAAACTGTGGAATTCAAACTGTTATATTATTTTAAAAATACTGAATTTGTTTTCAATATCTGTATTATTTAGTCATATTATTGGTAATTCCAGATTGATATTTCAATGTCTAAAACAATATGAACAATAAATATTTAATCAAAATTATATGTACTGAAAGATCATCAGGATCCTAGCCAAAGCTTCGGATTGAAATTCATCCCGAACCAATATCCAAATCATTCCCGAATTTATATTCAAACCAAACAGTTTCATCCCGAAATATTCAAAAAAAGTTTTCAATCCGAGGCCTATTCAAAATCAATCCGAATGAATCCGGTCAATCCGAATCAATACGAACTTTCAATCCGATTGACATCGGTTAATTCGATGAATCAGAGCTTTCAATCCGAATAAATCAGATCCATCCCAATCAATACGAATGATTCCGAAAAATTCGGATGAATTCGGATTAATTCTAAATGGCCGGATTCATTCAGATTAAAGGTTCGGATTGATTTTGAATGTACCTTGGAATAATTTGGATTGAAAACTTCTTTCGTATTAGATCTGAATGAAGCTGTTTGGTTCCAATACAAATTTCGGAATGATTCGGAAAATTTCGGATTGATTCGGAATGACGAATTTCAATCCAAAGCTTTCGCTAGGGAACCTTATACCGACGTTTGATTTCTCGACCATTTCCTGCTCACAGGAAATAAGATATCGAGAAGAAGATGGGGATTGTCGTTATTACATGTACATTAAAAGCAAAATAATTTTAAATAAATTGTACTTAAGGCAGGCATATCGGTCCCAGCAAATCGTAGTGCTATTAGTCCGACAAGTGTACTGGCAGAGGGCGAACCATTATGCACGCACGTCGGTCTCTCGCACAATGTACCGACCATGTGATGCTTTATTGCAGACACGCGTTCCGACACCCATCGGGCCATAGTCCAGGCACATTTGTTATCTGGGAGGCCTCTTTTGTGCGTGACTAGATCATACTGCACTACCTCATATTTCCAGATTTCTGACATACCGACAATTTTGTAGCCTAATTCAACGGCTTTTTCTAATTCGTCAAAAACCCATGTACCCTCAAACACATGCTACGATTCATCTTCCTGGGTACACTCACCCTGTTCACCGTGCAAGCATGTCGGTAAAAAAGGATGATAGAGATTGCGCGGTGGTAAAACTTCACAATTTACCAAACCTTCGACCTTTTGAACCTACATATATAATAGAATGCCCTACGGGGAATTTTTCTACTTTTGAGATATATGGATACAGGGAGCAAATATCTTTGTACTCATTATCTCTCCGTCTTTATTCTCTTAGAACTATTTTGTATTCCCTATACGCCCACCATAAAATGCATTGCAAGGTTTCAATACATTGTTTGATTTTAATGTCGGATGGTTTTTCAAAAAATCTCATGAGATTCTTATCCGAATTTTCGAGACAATCGAAGCAACCATGAAATTGACATACGCAACTCGATACCAACCACAGATTGTGTATCACTCACCTATAACAACCTCTCGGAATTATACCTATCGTTTTCTCGCGTAAAAAATGCTTCCGAAAGAATCTATTAAAGAATCTATCTATTGCATGTCGATGCAAATGTGGGTTAATGTTAACATCATCCTTGCGATACAAAATAATCTCGTCCCAGAAATTGAATTGATACTCAGGATCATTAATCTTTTCCTCGCGCAATTTTAAAAATTCTTTTCGACCTTTTTTCGTCCTTGTCTCCGAGAAAAAAACTTATATAGATACTTGTAGCGGTTTCCACTTCTGCATGCAGAATTCATGTAAGTTTATATAAAAAGTTTTAGAAAATATCAAGAAAGGTGAACTTTCATTTGGATTGCTGAACCTCCTCAGCCATCCCACGATCCTTGTCCAAGTATGTCTCGTCATCGTCGTTGTCATCATCGTCTCCGTCACTGGTACCATCATCGTTGTCACCGTTTAAACCAGCCCTATTATCTTTATCATCCATCGCGCAGAAATCGATCATCTAACACTCGTGTTCACGAATGTTTCTTCCGAGCAAATTAAAAGTAGCATCATCTAATGCTTCCTCGTTGTCATCAATTACGATAACATCGGGAACCGCAGGTCGTTCACTGACCGCGAAGAGTGGTAATCTCGAGTATGATAAAGGTAGTGGTGGTGGCGCGTTAATCATCACAACATCATCATCTTCATCTTTATGCCTATCAACTGAAGTTGGATGTTAAGGAGGAGTCTGAGGAAGAGGTGTCTTCGAAGCTGAACAGCCTGGCTGAAACACGAATCCGAGCATTCTCCGAGTACTATAAAGATCGATAAAGCATCGATGCCAACACCATCGAGGAATGTCAGGAGAAACTTGAAAATTAATTTCAATTCATCCTCCTATTAATCCCCAGCACTACCACACATCATGATGATGTTTGCATTTACACTTGTCGCGAAGATTTTGGGAAAATTAATAGGAAGTTTGAGGATGAGATATTGCTTCAAGCGATGATCTGAAGAAACTGTGATTTTTGAGCTGAGAAGGAAGTCTATATCAAAACACCAAAGTTACAAGATGCAGTGGGAGAACTTGGGGGTTTACAAGAACCACCCATCATCTTTAGGAAATATCCAAAAATAGTTGTTTGTGTAGACGTTTTCAAATTTTGAGAAAAGCTATCCGAAATGGGTTTCTGACCAATGAGATGGTTCGCCACACCTCCAAATTTTTTATACGTAGCATCTTCAAAGTTTACACTCAAATAATATAACCTCAAAATACGGCAGAAACTTTTAGGTAAATGCTAATTTGATGATTATTTGAAGAGACCACAGTATACCATGGCTTTGTTCGATAGATACATAGAGACGTGATAACCGTCTAGGTATAGAATGTGAGGTATCTTTGCACAAGAAGGAATATATTCTGAGTGTTTTGCTGCAAAAGTGTTTATATTTCAGCTTTCATTCTAAAAGATTCAACATTATCTCAATAACTAACAAACCTTTTTACTCCTACAGTCGACGGACTTTTAAGCATCGTAGCTTGCATCGATGAACGAGTCAGGAGTTCGGAGAGGCTTTTATCAGATGTAAAACTCTGAAAGGAAATTTTTATGCAGTAATTGAGTGTATATTTTTGGCAGAGAAAGTACACAGATTGTTCAGTGAATTTGTGCGTCAAACGGTGAATGTAAAATATAAGTACTTTCAATAACAGCTAAAGAACAAATTATCATCAGAGTTGGTGGATTCGCATTTTGAGCTTGTATTTTGCGAAATAAAATTTATACTAAACGCTCACGTTTCGAAGGAGATGAAAGATAATTTGTGTAAAATAATTAGAAAAAAGAGTGATGACTCTTCAGAAGTTTTTTCGCAGCTTTTGCGCACATATTTTATGTGTATATGTGTGCGTGTTCTAAGTTTCAAAAATATGTGTATGCATTTTGTACATGAAGATATCAGTACAATCCTTTCAATACACTTTTATAAGATGTGATATTTAATCATTATCTGTTACTGTAATAAAAAACAGTGTCTACTCGAATTTATGTTCTTATATTTGCCTGAACCTTCCTTGCGTGCAAAAGTACATAGGCTTAACATCGCAGGTTTAATATGAGGTGAGATGGTATCTTGCGATGATTGTTCGAAAAAAGCTGGTGAAAGTTTTTAGTTATTCGAATTCCATGAAGCGTTTTGGAAGGGAAACACCATAAACTCACCACGTTCTTTAGCTCTTCCTGAAATTAATACTAATAATGGTTTCGAAGTAAAGTGAGAATAGAATTTTTCACAGCATCGAACGGCGCGGGGCCAAACGCGGGTGGTCGCCTGCTGATTAGCCAATCTAGGCGATCCGCGAGCTCATGTGCCGGGGAGTAGCTCATCGCCAGCAAGCGAACCAGGCTGTATAAGCTTACAAAGTCTGTCCCGCGCACGGAACCAAAAAAGCTTAGAAAGGTTCTATGCAACACGATTCACAGCGGGGGAAGGGGGGGGGGTAGGGTTGGGAAAAGTTGTTTTTCAGAAAATATGTTGAAACTTTGCCTTGCACTGTATTACACATCAGAAGACTCAATGGATCCTCGATGGCAACATCCTTTCACAGGTATGGTTTGTGGCCCATCGGGTTGTGGCAACACTTCTTTTGTCCAAAAATTGTGTTAAAAAAATTGTGTAAAAATGTACACAGCATGTGTGATACACATTTTGAACGTATTTTGTTTCACTACTCAGCATGACAATCCGGATATTACTAGTAGGGTACAAATATTGAATTTAGAGAGGGCTTACCACATCCGACTGATTATTGTAGCGATAATAAAAGAGCTAAGCTCATCATTATTTGTTACCTAATGAGAGAGAGTTCCAATCCTGTTAAAGTCGATCCTTTTACTAAAGGCTGTCACCACACAAATCTTATTGTGCTAGTTATTTCGCAGATTTTTTTTCATCAGGGACACGGACAGAGGGATATATCGCTCAATACAAACTAGATTGTTGTTTATAAAAATCCTGGTGCCTGTGCACAACTCCAATATCTTGCTCGCCAAATTTATTCAGACAATCCGCGTTTTTTACAAGAACTCAAGAAGCCTTCCAAGACACGACAACTAAACATCATGGTTACCTTCTACTCAATTTAAAACAAGCGACACCTGAATATTGTCGTTTTAGAACAAATATCTTTCTATCTCAAAGATTTTTCTATGTGAACATACCTGTGAAAAATATAAAAACATAAAAAGTACGTACGCACATTGAGGGCGAAAACGCGGTTGCAATGCACGCACTTTTTCGCCTCGATTCCAGCCAAAGAAAGTCGATTATAAGTACAGCTTATGTCGGGAATATACCTTTGAAAACACATAAAAAAGGAGGCTGTAAAAACAGAAACATACTCTAAGAAAATTGGTAGCATCGGAAGATACATGGAAAAATAAAAAACGCTTCATTTTTTAGAAGAGTGGATTTTTATTATTGTTACTTGCACCGGTTATTGGTAGACTTCTTTCGAATATTTCTACATCGGCTAATACACGGGAATAACTGACCCTTTTTCATTTGAAATTATGGTTATTCCAAAAAGATGGTTTTAGTGCCAAGCTCTCCTATAAACACCAAGTAACGTTATGAGTAGTCTAGATGCTGAAATGAGTGAAATATTACATTTACCAGTTTCAAAAAGTGATCGTGAATAATGTAAGGTGTATCAACAGAACCATGTCATCTAGATGTACGGAAATGGGTGAAATAAGATTCACACGGTTCTCTATTTATAGAGGGTAATCCTGTGAAAAATGCAAGTATAAACGATCTCATAAATGATGCATTGAAGTTGAGAAAGAGGGTAAATCCTCCAGGCCTTCGCTAGTTTGCTGGTATCCTTCGTGAAATTGGTATGTCTAGAGAGATTGTGGGAAATACGGAGTATTGGAAAGAAACCCTATTCTCTTCGAGAATGTTAGGCAGCCGAGCTAGACCCTAAATATCGACTGTTTCTAATGACCAACTCATTACAGATGATGAAGATAGTAGTAGTACTGATGACGAGCACGAGACTCCGTCTAGGCATAGAAGTAGGGTCCAGTAGGAATTGGAAAACAATCTCCATCCAATTGAGAATATTTTTTAAGAAATGTAATTCGATCCTTCTCACGAAGCCTTTTACTCGGGTCTTCATATACTCATTCATCGGCGGTCTAAAAGGAAAAGTTACGAAATACCAAACATTGACGATTTCTGGGAAGCAGATTTGTCAAATTCAATCATTTGTAACATCCGAACCATGGATTCCACTACCTTCTTGTACTTATTGACGTTCTCAGTAAATACGCCTGGGTTGAGCCTCTTACAAACTCAAGTATCGAACAACATTTTATAGCACTGACTAACTCAAATTCGCACTTACGGTTCGTCTATCCGCGACTTAAGTGCGCATTTAAGTCACACAGTGCTCTAAATCCATAAATGAGGTGCAGAAGGCTTCTAATTGCATTCTCCAGAAAAGTGGCAAACGATCGCCAATCTGACTTCAGACTGACACTTAAAGAACGGATGTGGCTCTATTTCACTCACAACAATACACATTGTTATATTTATATTTCACAAGATATTGCACAAGGGTACAACAATTCGCACAGGCCCGTTTCAATATTCAAAAAAGGACGGTAGGAAACCAATGTGTAGTAAAAAACCTAAATATAAGCATGGTGCCTACGTACGGATCAGTGGGGAGAGAGGTGTGTCTGCAGAAGGTTATGGAACTGGCTGGAGAGAAGAGATGTTTGTTATAAAACGGGTAATTACGGGTTGTAGACAGAGCCCATGTGTTTACGCACTCCAAGATCTTGCCGGTAAGGATATACATGGAGTTTTCTACGGAAAGTCCAGTGTAAAGAAAGATACTGATAATAATGAGCCAGAATTTACAATTAAACGTGTTATACGTAGTGAGGGGAAACCTTCTAAAAAACCATTACTTGTCAAGCGGATGGGGTTTTCCGCTAAATTCAATTCTTGGATACCTGCATCGAATCTGACAAATTTACAATGAATAATGATCAATTTCACCCAATTTTACCGAGCAATAGCAGTATGAGGTATTTTCCAAACAATACTACGACTCGCTTTCTCAACGCAAATACCGCACTAGATTCGTTTACCGGGTCGATGGGATGTTGGTCTCACGGTAATCCAATTTCCAAGAACGTTTCTTCACGTGAGGAATGGCTTACCCGGACACATCCAAATTGTATAGCTCTAATGACGAATGTAGTGAATAATTTAGACGAGGAGAAAAATGAAAAAATCAACGAAAAAGAAAAAAAAAAGCAAGTGATAATCGATGGTAAAGATATTCTCGTTAGATACTCGCTTCCTTGCATTCTTGAAGGTGATGAACAGCTGTCGAAAATTAACGACAATGCTATTAGAGACGGGTATACTGCATGTTTGCTGACTGATGAGTGGATGAGTCCTATTGTCTCGGACTCCCGACCTGGTGTCTATCCACAGGTAGTCCGAGCGATTAAACAAACAGGGGTTCCTCAAATTCACGTGGGACTGATTTTTCAGAGAGACAAAGATCATTATATAAAAGTAAGGAAAAGTATTTCGTATACTTGGTTTTGCAACCCAGACGATAATACCAGATTGTGGTTCACAAGAGAAAATGTTTGTTTATTGCAATATTTGTGAACCTCATATAACGGGTGATACACAAACACCACTTACGATTTATTCCTATTGATACCCGAAATCACGTTTTTTCATAAACACAAGTAACACAGTTTTCTTCTCCAAATTACACTCACACACTTAATTTCGTAAGATCAAAATAGATATAAGAGATTATGCTGGACTTTCTATACCATTCAAGTTTGACACTCTCACTGTGACACTTCATTTTTAAGGAACTGATTAGAGGGGAAAAAAGAATAAGAATAAAAACAGTAGATCATCAAGTTAGAATTAGTCATCACGAAGGTTACTACACTACATAAGTCAGTGGAGGAAGAATATCTAAAGTTCATGTTGGATTGACCTATCAGAGAGGACATGGAATCGGAAGTTTTTGAGGGGGACTTTTTCGACGTGTACTGCCTATACTTGCGCGAGGTGCGCGTACTGTTCTTGAACAGACGCTTCGAACAGGTGCCCGCAAAGAAAGTTTGGGTTGCCATAACCAGAAATTAGGTTCTCCCAACCAAACTGTTCGGTTGCCTATGGACTGACCCAACGTAGGGTTTGCTGCAACCGAAATCGTTTGGTTGTATGAGGTTCGGTCTGTACAACCGAACTGTTTGGTTGGTGCAATCGAACAGCTTGGTTATGGATACTACTCTAGTTGGTTTACAGCAAACTAACTGTTCGGTTACATTAATTGATTTTGCATTATTTTACTCCAAATTGGAGCGACGGCTATATTTGATAAGAGTCGTCACTCTAACAAAAGGTGGAAGTTTACATCAAATGAGTTGAATAAGGTCTAACTTAAGTAAGATGTGTATCCCACTCCAAGAAATTCAGACATTATACATTCATTCTGTGGAGGGTAAAAGTCTGGTGACAAGCATGGCGTCGAAACATTCTTATACTGTCCAAACTCCACTGACACCTGTGTGAGAGCCTAAACCTGAACTCATAAATCAAGCATCCATTAGGCATTATCCATTCCTAAGTCATCAGAACTGAAAAAGAAAAGTGGTTCCTTGTACAATACTTCACTCTACTTCAACGCATAGAATACAAAATTGTCAAAAGTAAACTGCAAAACACTCCACAAAACGCTTATAAATCGTTATGAAAGACTGACGCTACGGTTCGGGATGCGCGTCATGACGGTGACAGCTTCCCACTCTCCCACAGAACATGAGGATTCTCGAGTTTGCGCAGTACGAGTATTTTGTCTGGTAAAGAGGAAATAATGGAGATCTGCACTCGAAAAGCACGAGGCAAAGCATCAGATTATTCTAAATAAAAATTAAATTATTACTCCTTTTTTGATAATTATGTATGTATAATTTAATATTCTACAATATATTTTGATTACCAGTGCAATGTGCAATACACTAATGCGCAAGCGTCGTAAAGTGAGCCGCAACCGAACTAGGAGGTTCATGCAACCGAACTGTTACAACCAAACAGGTTGAGTCGCCAAAAACATACCGGTTCAGTTGCGACAAACCTTCGTTAGGTTCATGCAACCGAAATAGTGCCAACCGAACTCAGTTCAGTTAAGGCAACCAAACCATTTCTTTGCGTGTGTCAACGTTTTCAATGGTGTGGGTAGCAAAATTCCACTCAACAGGTTTTGAGAAATTTTGAGTCTTCGCAATGTGTTCTTTACAAACCAGGTCACGTGGGGGAAAAATTCATCTCGCTCATACAATGCCCAGGATACGCGTCAAAAATGGAAAATGGGAGATTTGACCAGCGAAAACCCGATTTCTTCTCAACGGCGTCAAGATGCGTCTTTGGCTCGTACGTACAAAAGATGCATTGCATGTCAAGAAATGCAGTTTACACATTTTCGAAGCAACGCTGCTTGTACGGTGTACAAAAATAAGCCCCATCATTTTACTAACTCACGTGAGGGTTCCCGCAGTAGGAACAGCAGAGTACCCAATAACAAGAGTCGAGGTAAAAGCGCTAACATTACACCGCGGAATTTACGGTGAAACTTTCGAGAATGTTATCTTCGAACAATTACCTATGAGAATAATCATCGGGTTTTTCGAAAACAGAGCCTTCAATGGGAATAGAGAACTTATTCCATTCAATTTCAGAAATAACAAGAACAATTTCTTATCGCTTCAACTCGATGGCACACAAATACGTCTTAATGAGGGTAACGGCATTGAAAGGAGTGATCATTCGGAAGGATTATGTCTTTTTGCTTTTTATCTTACACCCGATCTTTCTGCAAACTGTTATTCTCATTGGAATCTCGCAAAACATCGGAGTCTGAGAATTGAGCTTCGTATTAAAGAACAACTCGCTATCACAGGTAATTGTATCGTATACCCAGAATATTATAATGTTTTGGGAATTTACGTGCCTAGACAAGTTATTGTTGATTTTGAAGGCTGATAAAGTACATCTACCATCGTCTTCAATTCTAGAAATTTGAATATATGCTATCTTATTTTACACCTGTGTTTATTCAGGACAGGTTTGAACAGGCTTGGACAGGAGATAAGTACCTTATCACGCACTCTTGTTATCTATTGAATACAGGTGTGTAATAATTGAAAACTTATGAGAAAAAATCTTCAAAATACATTATCTCATAGGTGTCTCATTATAACCTGCCAACGATCTTTCATTATATCCATAGCAGCCTCACAAGTCAGTCGTTTCGTTACATTCATCCTCTTTTTTGCGCGACACGCAACTCTTTGTCACCGCCGTCTTCCTACTCTTCAAACTCATTATCATCAACAACATCATCATCCTTTGGATTTTCATTGTGCAAAAACATAATGGACTACGTCATTTATATTCAAGGTTTCCGTGATATTGGGAATAATTTTATTGGAAAATAAGTGGCTGTTATTTACACGATATCGAGCGGTTGAAGGGGGACACTCCTCACAAATATCTGAATGCAAATCTTCGTGATGTCGTAAAAACAGCTGGTCAAATATATACCACGGCCTAGAAAAAGCTGGATTTTTGCAAGATATCATGAGTCGACAGATTATCAATCCGGAAGAATGAACTTTTCCTGCTTTAATAAAACTGGGAATCAGTCACGAATACTGTTCTCACCACGGTGTGGAAAGGGAACATTTTTCACGTGTGCTGTTAATCACGCCTCTAAACTGAAAAACTAGCTTCAAAACCGACGACGAGAAGAATTATCACTTTGTGGTATCATGCATTGCAGACGGAGTATATCGAATAAAAACGATTTCAATAAAAATTACAATTTCACGATGGCGGTTACATCGAGAACAGTTGCTGACAAAATAGAAATTTCTGTGAAGAAAATAAATCAGATCGTGACTAACGTATCAGATTTACCTCAAGTTGGCGGTTCTTTGAATAGAGATGGACAGTCTCCGGATATTTCGAGGGCTTCAAGTAATACCTCGCCATACGACTGGCGCATACCCTGTGAAACGAATACCGAAAGTGTGGATGAGATCGGCTGCTCTAATTTCCAACACAGATCCTTACAATAATCCAGGATCGTTTTGGGTTGCGGTATATATTGACCGAAACGGATACGGATGGTTTTTTTACCGTTATGGCCTCAAAAATCACTCTCTCCCATCTTTCATTCATAGGTTGAGGTGAACACAGACAATCCCCCCCCGTATGGGCAAAGACCTAGACGCTTATCTCATCAGGCAGGGGAGAGTAGGGGTAGGTGCCACACGTCTGAGCAAACAACCAGCGGCTGACGAGCCATAGTTGTCATGTACTACTAATTTTCAACAAAATAAACAAGTTTGTAACAAAATAGTTTAATCTTCAAATAAAAGACCTAACTTTCAACCCAAAATGGAGTAGGTATATTTATAGTTTAGAAATGAATTTTCAAGCTAAAAATGACTTCAAGTTCCATCAAATTACTTCAATTTTGAAAACAAGAGTTAAATTTTCAACCAAGAAGTTTTCAAGTAAATAATCTATTAAGTTTTCAACACAATACATCAACTTGAAACCAAGTGTTCGAATTCTCAAACAGAGAAAACCATACTTTTGACCAGAAGTAATTGAATTTACCTACAAAAAAAAAACATTTTCACCAAAATAGTAGGATAAAATGCTCAAACAAAACAGATTAATGTTGTTTCAACAAGTTTCGTTATTAGCAAAAATGTTTAATTTTCTACCAAAGGATATTAATTTTGAACGTGAAAAAGCAAATTTTGCGAAAAAATAGTTGAATTGTATAAAAAAATTTCAATTAACGAAGACAAAACGTTTCAATGAAATTGGCGACTTTCCGGAAATATAACTGAAGATTAAAATAAGAAAGATGACCCTTTCATAAAAGTGTCAGCGTTCAAGGGATAGAATTTATTTTTTAACCAAATTAGAAAATTTGTAAGCAAAAAAAAAATAATCCGATGGGCTGAAAACTTCGCAAAATCAACTAACGTAATTGGATTCGAACAAAAAAAAAACATTTTCACCAAAATAGTAAGGTTAATTGCTCAATCAAAACAGATTATTTATGTATCGAACAGTTTTCGTGATATGACCAAAATCTTCTTTATACCACTCTTGCCTTGAAATGTCAACATTTGCACGATTTTTCCGGCTCGCGTGGTATAAAATACTGTGCAATACGGCTGTGAGAGGTGATTTTCAGCTCATTAGACTTTTGTCACTCGCTTCGCTCCTGCAATGAACGTCTCATACGCTTAATAATCACCTCTTACATACGTATCGAAATGTACTGTTGCCGCAGAAAATACCAAGTGGCATGGCATACCTTCTTGTGCATTACATTTTGGCCAAATATTATTTGCATCGACTCAGAGTAGTTGGTAACCACAAACCTACGGATCGGGTACATTTCTCCCGATGCACATCTCTCTCATCATCTTGATCAATATTATTCTTTCTTACCGCCATTTTTATAAGCAACTAAAAATTTGGTTGAAATGACGATCGTTCAACCAGTTTCAAAGTGATGAGAGAGATGTGGATCGGGAGAAATGTATCCGATCCAACCCTACTATGGAGGATATGTCTACGCTTCTCTGTAGAATAGAGGTGAGCCTTCATTCGAGACCGCTATCAGCTATTTATGATAACTCAGATAGTTCATCCTTTTTACCTTCTGGTCACTTGAATATTTTCAAAACATACAAAACCGGTATAAAAGCCAAAACTTCGAACTAAATTTTAATAAAGGAGATATAGTCCTTCTTCGCGATTAAGACAACCCTCCCTGTAAATAGAGTTTGGCTCGAGATATTTCTTGCCATGCCGGTCAAAACATTCTCGTGTGAGCTGGGACATTGAAGACAGCTGGAGGAGCTTATGCAAAACCTACTGTCAAATTATGTCCATTACTGATTCATGAGGAAACTAAACTTGAGGCTGATTGGATATTAATTTGGCGTGACAAGTGGCTTTGTCGCATAATTGTTAGAAACCATAAGAATTGAAATCATGTTTTAAAATTAAGCTGCCAACACAAGTTTAATCTCTATAAATACATACCACTCTGGATGAATTCTACAATTTTGTATACAACATTTGAACTCATTGATTTCTGAAACTACAATGCAATATGGTAATTTACAATGTAAAAACAAAAAGTGAATTTTAAATAAACTAAGTACAGTAATACGTAGATGGTATGTTTTGATCTACTGATCTCTTCACTAACATTCCCACAGCATTGGTTATAAAAAACATCAAACTTAATTGGTATAAAATTAGGAAACTAACCAAACTCCCAGTTAAACAATATCTTGAACTGGTTGAATTTTGTTTGGACAACTCATACTGTAGTTTTTAGAATGAATTTTTTAAGCAAAAAGAAGGTACTCCTATGGGATCTCCACTATCTGGTGCAATTGCAGATCTAGTTATGGAAAAACTTGAACAAGATGTTTTAAAGAATCTTCCATTTGA
>WSXT02195069.1:0-19308 GCA_011762715.2 Neuroterus valhalla
ATTTGACAAAAACGGAGGGGGGGGGGGGTCAAATTTTACACAAATCTAATATCTTCTCTGATGAGAATGTAAAAATATATGTCTCAAACAGAAAATAGAACAGTAACATATAAGTTTGAAAACCCAATTTCATACCAAACATAAAGAGTTTTCAACTTGAACAAAGAGTCATCAGCTAACAGAGTTAGATTTTCAAACAGATGAATAAATTTTTCAGGAAAAATATATAAATAATTGTCAACTAAAGTTTGAATACTCATATTTTGAATTTAACCAAACAAATGAATTTTTAACTGCAACTATGGAGTTTTCAATTGGAATAAGTCAAATTTTCAGTCGAAAAAAAAAAATACTTTTGACAATGAAAAATTAGCTTGTAGCAAAAAAAAAAAAAATAACTTTCAAATCAATCGATTATTAAGGAAAACGATGAATCTTTAAATAAAATTGTAAATGTTTCAACCGCAGTAGTTGAATTTTGAAACAGAAAGACGAGTTTTCACCTGAAAGAATGAACTCTTCACTATAGAATAGTTGAAATTTTGACCAAAAATTCATTTTCAGCCGAAAAATACAATTTTTCAACAAAAGTGTTAAATTTTGAACTATAGATATTCATTTTAAACCAAAAATGGAATAGTAACATTTTTGGCCAAAAAATTATTTTTGAACGAAACAAAAGAGTTTTTAACCAGATGAATTTTCGACTGATATGATAACATGAATTGTTAACCGTGAAGAAGAATTTTCGAACAAGAAAAGTAACTTTTGAAGAAAAAGATGATTTCATACGAAAAAATCGATTTTTCAACGAAATATGTGAATTTTCAATTTAAATAAGAAATGTAACTTTCGAAGAAAAATTTATTTTACACCAAAAACCAATTTTTCGAAAGTTTGCTGCGAATTTTCAAGGACGTAATTGAATTTTCAATTTTTAAAGATAAATTTTCATTCCAATAGTTGAACTTTGAACTAGAAAAGATTATTTTTCACTAGGGATGTTCCAGTTAGAGAAATTGATTTTCAACTTAACTGATGAATGCTCAGTGCAATGATGTATCTTCAACTAGAATAAACGTATTTCATGTGAAAAAGGTGAATTTTCAACCATAAACATTGATTTTCTGCAAAAGCGGTGAATTTTTAACAAAGGAAATGCGTTCTCAAAGAAATAGTTCAATTTTTAAATTCAAAAATCAATGTTCAACAAAAACAGATGGATACATTTTTAACAAAAGAGTTACATTTTCAATCAGAGGTGGATTTCAAATTAGAAGAATGCACCTTTTGACGAATTCCAAATTAGAAGAGCAATTTTCTTAATGTCTTCTCTTCTAAATTCGAATAAAATAAAAACTCTAATTATTATTCTCTGAAATTTCCTGTCCGAAGTCAGATAAATGAGGAGAAAGCAAATAAAACGTGACAAATACATTTTTTTTTCCTAATTGGGAGAATAATTCCTTCTGTATGTTTGGGCTACCATCAATTTGATTATAAAACTTGAGTTACCTGAAAAAAAAATCTCACAGAACAACGTAAAGTATAGATATAGTATTTAAAAATGGTGAGAATCAGAATGAAGGAACGTTACATTCTTCAAATCAGATGATAAGATCACTTTTTAATTCGTGAAAAGCGGTCATTTCTCGTATTTTCGCGACAAAATTTTAAATTGTCTAGGTTAAGTCAAGTAATTCCTCGGTTTTAAATTGAATTCGAATAACGAATAATTCACTATAATCTAAATTGATTCACTTTTATTGTTTTTCCACGAGAAACATTGTCACAGAATTGGCAATCTATCATTCAGACTCTTAAATTGATTAACCTATCCCAGCTTCAGAATAAAACTAAATTTGAAAATTTGTATTCCCGAATAAAATATTTTTCTTTTTACCTCGACTAGATTTAAGTATCCCCGAGATCAAATTATCTCAATTTTACTTTTTCTCACCTTTAATTTCAGCACCCATCACGTCACAGGATTATTTGAAAATTTGCAGAATTTATTCCTATTTATAGAAACAGCTAGTTTCGAACTGAAAAGTATGTAATTATTTTCCGAAAAGACAACTTTTTTTTATGGAAGTATTTTTTGTCAAAAAGTTATTTGTTTTTAGATTATTCACGGAACTGATATCGTTCTGGACTCCTTGTAATCCAATGGCCAAGGCGTGACTGAAGACAACTGAAGAGTGAAATATCAGATCGAATTTGTCCTTGCCTGTTGTGTATCGTTTACCGCCAATGTTTACATCCGAACTACAAGTTTATTCCTGGAAATATTTCCAAACGAGAAATTGTATCAAAATCATATTTTGTTGCCTAAGAAATGAAACTGTTCAGCTTCAAAATTCTAGGAAATTTAATTAAAGAATACTAAAATTAACAAGATGATTTGAGTTAGGATTATTTAGTGGAACTCTTGTATTTATTTATTGGAAATATCGTTTCTTTCTTACATTTTATTCAAAGGGTTTCTTCATCTCAAAATAGAAGATGAATATTTCCAACAAACATCAATTTCAACCTAAAAAAAACGGAATGAGTATTTTCAACAAAATAATCCAGTCAGATTAAGTTTTCAATCAAAACCAATTGAATAATAACCAAAGAGTCGCAGTTTTGACTCAAAAAGGAAGAATTTTTTAGTCAAGGAGTACACAATTTTTAACCTCTGATTTCTTTGAAACGCTGTATACCGACGTATTTTGACGTGCTGATCACGAATATGATAGTAAAAATAGGCGCAAATTTGATTTTTATGGTGAAAACTTTCAAAAACCGATGAAAATTATGTTTATTTACGTTTATTTTAGTGAATAATGAAAATTTATAAAAAAATTTCATGCAAAAGTTGTAGATCTTTCAAGAATACGTATTTTATGTTTCATATGTTTTTACGCTACGACTGACGGTTTTCGATAACATAAGCGGAAATGACGGTACAAATTGCAGAGTTGGGGTGGAGTTCCGAAGAGCGCTTAACTCCGATTAATTTGAAACTCTGTGTACCCACGCATTTTGAAGCGCTGATCACGAATATGACATTGAAAATTCCCGCAAATTTGATTTCATGGTGAAAACCATGAAAAAATAGGGGTAAATGACGGGACGAAGTGCAGATTTGCCTACACGCGATACCCTTCTCAACGTACAATGGAATCAGGAAGGCACCTCTAGATGGGTAATAGAAATAATGTAGGTCACAAACCTTCCCCATTTCCCGAGTCTCGTGGGGGGCGTGAAGGCACCCCTATGACTGGTTATAGAAACAATGTAGGTCACACACCTTTCCCGTTTCCCAAGCCTCGTGGGGGTCGGGAAGGCACCCCTATGACTGGTTATAGAAATAATGTAGGTCACACACCTTTCCCGTTTCCCAAGCCTCGTGGGGGTCGGGAAGGCACCCCTATGACTGGTTATAGAAATATTGTAGGTCACACACCTTCCCCATGTCTCGTGGGGGGGGAGGGCACCCCTATGACAGGTTATAGAAATAATGTAGGTCACACACCTTCCCCATTTCCCAAGACTCGCGGGGGAGCGGAAAGGCACCCCTATGACAGATTATAGAAATAATGTAGGTCACACACCTTCCCCATTTCCCAAGTCTTGTGGGGAGCTTGAAGGCAGATGGAGCGAGATTGTTCTGAGTGGAAAGACGTAATGAACTGCAAGCAGCTCTGAGCGCAGAGATTCGGAGAATGTGTGGGAGGAGTAAAGCTTCAAAATGAGCGACCAATGTCAGCTCTCGTAAGTTTCGTTTCTCCCATCCATTCTACGCGTTCGTACCCACCCTTCCGAAAATTTCCTAGGTTCATTATTCCTGCGAATGTTTATATTTAACATCTATCCAGCCTTCCAGGAATTTTTCATACAATTTAAGTCGCACGGCTAGAGATTTTGCAGGATATATCTGATTTTTCATATTTGTCGTCTATTTTAACCAAAACCATCAGTCGTAGGGTAAAAACATATAGAACATAAAATATCAATTTTTAGAAGATCTACAACTTTTATCTAAAGCTTTTTTACAAATGTTCACTATTCACTGAGATGAACTTGAAGAAATATGATTTTTATGGGGTTTTCACGGTTTTTACCATGAAAACCAAATTTGCGGAAATTTTTTGATATCATATTCGTGATCAGCGCTTCAAAATACGTGGGTATACAGAGTTCCAAATCAATCGGAGTTAAGCGCTCTTTGGAACTTCACCCCAACTCTGCAGTTTGTAAAAATATAGTGAACATAAAATACGTATTTTTAAAAGATCTAAAACTTTTATCTGAAACTTTACATACAACTTCATTATTCACTGAGATAAACGTAAATAAACCTAATTTTCATGGGTTTTTCATGGTTTTCACGATGAAAATCGAATTTGCGTCTATTTTCACTATCATATTCGTGATCAGCGCGTCAAAATACGTCGGTATACAGAGTTTCGAAGAAATCGGAGGTAAGCGCTTTTCGGAACTTTATCCAATATCTTCAAAAGAGAAGAAATAAAAACTTATCAAAATACATTAACTTCTACCAAATGTTTTAATTCCCAACTGAAGCACAAAAATCTCTTTACAATAATTGGGATGAGTTTTTTCCATAATATTTTCAAAAAAAAAGGTAAATATTTGAATACATCTAATTGATCATTAACCAAACAGTCGTAATTTTGACTCAAAAATAGAGAAGAATTTTTCAGTCAAGGAGAACAAAATTTTCAACCAAAGGGTGGGATTCTTAAGCAAAAAATAAATATCTTCAAATGAGAAGGAATAAAAACTTATCGGAATACATTAATTTTTACCAAATGGTTGAATGGTTTAATCAACATAGTAGTTGATTTCTAATCTTTTTGGTTGGAAATTAATTTTTTTATAGAAAACTGACTATACTATTTCGGTTGAGAATTCATCGTTTTAAGTTGAAAATTTAACTATTTGATTGAAAATTCAGGTTATGTGCTATACAGCACATAATGAAACTTGCGAGCAAAGCGCGCGATGAGGTAAAAAATTCATGTATTTTATTGAAAGTTTTTCTTTTTTAGCCGAAAATCGATTTTCCAGCATAAAACTTTATCTTTTAGACGGGAATTCACTTTTTTGAAGCTGAAATTCATCTCTCAAGCTGAAAATTCAACTTTAATTTAATTATTTATTCATATTTAAGATAGTAAATATGATACATTCAAACATCTCGAGCCCTCTACTAAACAAAACATTGTCTTGTCTTCTATTACCTTGGAGTTCTGTTTATGATGCCTAAAAAATGATTCAGAACTTTGTGAAAAGATGGGGAAAAATTGGTTGAAGATCTCGATTTGAAGAGTCGTAGGGGACTTTTTTAAATTCAAAGGAAAAAAAGGAACAAACTTGGATTCCCGATATATACCTGATAAATTTTGAAGGAACGTGTCTTTAATAATCCGATTTATGAAAGACACTTTTGCTAGGGATTCAATTTCTGTTGAATATGAAATACTCAATTAGCGTCCATATAGGCTACAAAGAGCTAATTAGCTGATATTTGCACCCACCGCAGTGAAGTAGAATTTCAACTTGATTAATTAACTCAAATTTGCACCAATGTCACTCGTTATGATGAACGCTTGAAAAGATCAAAGTAAAAGCCGTAACCCTCTTTTAATTAACAAGAATCTCAGTTTTTTTAACTAGCCTTACATATTCAATTAATTATATCGAAATTTACTTGGAATCGGAAATAAAATTCTGAAAACGAGGGAGCTTTGGGAAACTTCGATATTCTATAAATTCTTGAACTTAAAAGATCTAAAAAACATTCTTCACATTTACGAGATTCCTCAAATATCTAAGGCGTTCTTCAGATCTTTGCGAGCACCGTTTCTGCTCTCGATGGATGGGATTTTCCACAATCAGTTTAGATTGCCGGAAATTCTTGGTTCGCTGGACTATAGACGCCAATGTCGATTCCAGATTCGTCAACTGTCGAAAGCCATTTATACAAACAGTGAGATAGATATAACGAGTTTACTAAAATAGAATTGATCATCGATAATTTAATGAAACCGGCGTGTGTTTAACTAGCTATACATAGATATCGACAAACAGACATCAAAGACAATTATTTTTGGAATTAAAATAATAGCTAAAGCCAGGAAAATGAATTTTCTACAAGATACTTGAATTTCTAACCCAAAAATAGATTCAACCAAACAATTTTTTCTATCAACGAGAAAGATCACTAACAAACGAAATTGATTTTAATGTGTATCCTAAGGGAACATGTTTTTACATAACTCAAGTTCCTCTGCATTTTTTTTACAAAAATTTTTGTGTATATGTCTTATCCTCACTCATTCTCTACTATATAATCTAGCTTTTCCTACTTTCTTCGAACATCCTTATACCATTTCCTCCTCCCCTGAAATTTTCATTGAACTAAATACAACTTTCTGTGACGCGAAAAATATGTTTTGAAGATTCGATTAGTTAAATCGGTCAGTGCAGCAGATTTCTTCTTTTGGGTATGATCAACAGTCTTCTGTTATAGCTGTTCAAGGTTGCCAAAATGAGAATATTAGAATATGATTCTATAATTTCCTTGGAATTATCTCGGAATCTTTCCATCTCTCCCTTTCCTCTCCTACAACCGTCCCATAGATGCTCCCATGTCTCCTTCACCCACTCGCATCCTCTATGTTTACCCTTCCATTCGTCAACCAAAAATGCTTCCATTAATTCATTTCTATCTATCTAGCTATTCGTGTCTATTTCCTTCCCACCCAACCTCTTTCTAGATACTTTGGGAATCCTCTCTTTATCATCTATCATCATTCATTGTATCTTGATAGCTCAAAACTCTCCTATCTGACTGTTATTTGCACTTCTTCTCTAGTTTCTACCTATCTAGCTTTTCTCGTCAATCTCCTTTCCACTCATCCTCTCTCCAGATACTTTGTCAATCCTCTTCCCATTACCTAATACCATTTATTGTATCTTCATACCTCTATCCTCCCCTATGTTTGTAACACTTCCTGTCTAGGTCCTCTCCCTTCCCCTCTCTTAGTATCTCTTTAAATTTCCACGCCCTCTTTCCTGCCTTTGTTCCTAATTTATCCCTTTGAGTCTTTTCTCTTACAATATAACCTGTTGTTTCCCATTCTAATCCTAAAATCCGTCTAATATACCTCTTTTGCATCTCATATATTATCTTTTTTTTCTCCTACCGTCTAATATACCTCTTTTGCATCTCATTTTTTATCTTTCTTCTCTCCTACCAGTAAGTACCGGTTATGCCAGTTTATCAAACTTCATTTGCTCCTTCGAATCTTTTTATACCTCCATTCTGCATAATGAAACCGAAATTTTAGAAGTCCCTACCTTCCTCAGATTTGGTGGTCAGTTGGTCGTGGGGGCTAAGGCATGCGCTTTGGCCCCACGTGCCGGCTGGTTGTGTGTACGATTCCTGCCTTGCACTTTGAAAGAGCTTCGGCAGCCCACGCGGTGAACACTTGCCTAGCAAGGGAGTGTTCATCTCCGGGGTGTCTTGGTGCCGGTAACTCTTGAGAAAAAGGTTACTCTAAGTACTTGGGGATGGGGTTCTTGGTGGTTCGGAACCCATCTTAAGCTGTAGATCCCCCTTACTTACTTCCTCTGATTTCTCACCTATCTTCTGTTCATTGTTTCTTCCTCCTTATCCCCTTGGTGAAACTCATTACCTTAGTTTTATCCGTATTATTGCTTAGTTTTCTGCTTAGTAGGTATTCTCTCAATCCTGCAACCGAACCCCTCATTTCTTTCTTACTATCCACTAACAGCACTATATCATCCACATATACCAGCGTCTATATTTTCCCTTCCCCTAGCCTTAAGCCTCTCCATCCTTTTCTTTTCATCTCCTCTTTCGAATCTGGATTCAAAATATTGAACAGGAATAGACTTAACGGACTTGCCTCAAACCTCTCGCCAACCAAAAACTATCTTCTGTTTGTTCTTACACCCTGACCTCACTTTTTGTCCCTTTAGATTTGAGCTTCTCTTTCCCTCAAACCTTCTCTTATCCGATTTTTTCCCATGGCCTTATCCATCTCTTTCCTCTACAACGAATAAAAAACGGTTTTCAAATCCAACAATCATTACTGTCTAAAAACCTTTCTCTCTTTTTATTCTTCTGTTTTTAATTTATTGTTGTTAATTGTTAATAAACTTGAGTATTATCAAATGAGCTTTATTAATAATTCATTAGTGCAAGCTTTAAACTAATACAGTAATAAATTTACACGTAACGCAGTATGCAAATATGCATTATCACTGTCTTTAGAATAAACTGGAACTGTCTTTTGTTATGAACATTGAACACTGTAAAAACACACTTTCGTATGAAACACACAAAGCAGTAAAATCTGAGTCTCCCAAAAGAAGATCATTGACCTGGCTTTTCCCTTCCACACAAATACAACTATACTTGTGTGCGCGTCGTTGCTATACTCCAACACCCTTCCTCAACGAACGCACACCTGTAGAAATTTATTGACACAATAATCCGCCTCTTTCAGCAAAGTATTGTAACTTGACTTTTCCTAGTGGCTTTGTTACCATGTCAGCAATCATTCCACTTGTTGGACAGTACTTGTAATCCATGAGACTCTTCTTCTTTATGTCTCGGATGAAATGATACTTGATGTCGATGTGTTTGCTGCGGTTGCTGAATTTTCCATTATCAACAAGCTTGAGGCAGCTCTGGTTATCTTCATAAATTACCGTAGTCTCTTGTGCTCTTCGCTCAAAATCTCCAAGCAGATAGCGTATCCACAAACCTTCGCGAGTTGCTTCCGCGAGGGCGATGTATTCTGCATAAGTTGATGAATCGGCAACACAGTCTTGTACGGACAGAGAAGAGATGTGAACGGATGGAAAAGAGATGTAAACGGATAGAGAAGATATGTGAACGGATATAGAACACATGAGAGCATGTATAGGTTGGTTCTATGAGAGGAGAGGAGAGGAGAGGGGGAAATGTAAAGAGAATGCGAAGCAAATTTAAGAGAGAAGGAAATAGTCGGAGAAGGTAGAAAAAGCTAGAAGAGTCAAAATGTAAGGAAAGAGGATTGTGAGAAGGATATAAAGGAAAGCATGAGTGGGAAGGAATGGAGGGAAGAGAAAAATGAGTCACATAGACGCATAAGAGTAGCTAAAATTGTACAGTGAGATAAATGTAAAATTGAGCAGAAAAGGCTTTTCCAGAAACTCTGAGGAGATAGAGGAAGTAGACAGTTTTCATGAACTCAAAATCGAACGGGAACTAAAACGCAAGTTTTTACTCAGCGCGATGTATTGTATAATGCCGAATAGATGGATTCTTAAGCGTGAACATGTTTAGATCAACAATAAAGTTCGAGGGAAGAGTCTACGTCGCTTTCCAGTTATTTATTGATGCTTTTATCAAACTTCGATCGAACCTGCATCGCACTCTGCCTCTCCACCTCCTGCTTTCTGGGCCATTGCTTCTCCATTCACAATCGAATCTTCTCCCTTATCAGTTTCTTCTTCCTGCCGAGTATCAATAACTTCCTTCCTTTCAATCCTCTCCTTTTCAGAGCAATTCGTACGGGTCTTCACTACTTGTGCTCAACGTCTTGCTCTGAGGTTTCCGTTATATTATATTTTCACACGAAAAAATTGCTCGATCGAATCGAATTACCTTTCAAACCATCTGGGTCACATCATAAAGTTCAGATGCATCTAGCATGAGAAGATTACTAGTACATTACGCGCATAGGGGCGAAAACGTGTGAATGCAAACGAGGCTGCTCCAAAAGTTTGCGTCCCTATGTACGTATATTATTTTTCTCGACAAGAATGTGGCAATTTAACGGGTCAAGTAGCTCCAATTAGGGGATTAGAAAAAATCCAAGTTTTGGAACGAAAATCCTTATACGAGGGTAGAGAGAATACGTGGGTAGAGACCTAATCCACAATAAGTATCTTGCTACCGTGACGCTGAAAAGCGTTATTGAAAATCGTTGTTGTTTTTGGAATAAGCATCGTTTAGGACCTATCGCGACATAAAAGACAAGCGTTAACGATCCTAGTATACTCTCAGTAGCATTGACATATGATACCTTGCCTGATCGATGCGCTAGCATTGAAAGTCTAGGGAGCAGATGCTATAGTTCTCCCACATCGTTGGTTTAAGGTGCAGAAGACTTCCGTTTAGCTAAACTCTCGTTTAGCTGAACCTCCATTTACCTGAACGCTTCCACGCTCGTTTAGCTGAACTCGAGCGACCCCCTGTACCCCCAGAATAAAGCAACTGACGGTAGCAACCAATTAGAAGTCACCTCTAGAAACAACCATGCGGAGGGAGACAGTGGTGTAAATTTCTCCCGAGTTCAGCTAAACGAATGTTTACGTCACGTAGCGATTCAGCTAAACGGAAGTCTTCTGTATTGGCACCGAAACTGGACCTTCCTTAAGGATTCTCTTAAATTTTCAGAATATGAAGGCAATATTGATACTCAACGATTCAGACCCTATACAGCCGATTTGACCGTTTCGAAAGTCAAATACGATCAATTATGATAAGTACTTTTTGCATGGGTCTCCAATAGCTAACATGGGCAATGACCACATTAAAAAGTCTAGTATAGAAATGAAGCTCACCATTGAGCCCAAAAACTAAAGATATACAGAAGAATATCGTGTAAAGTTTATTTAAAAAATAACAATTATTGACCATTTAGTATGAAAGATATAATGCTGCAAAGAAAAATATTTCTGTTCTCGCGTGGCACATAGTAGGGTTAGGCAGTATTCTCATTGCCTAAGAAAATATTACTGTGAATGTGTGTATTTTTATAGGACGCTTCTATGCGAGTGTACAAACTCAATTAAAATTATTCACTAATAATGAGATAGGAAATTGTCAATTCTTGCATCTGTTTGAGTGTGAACTTTTGAATGGGACTGTCGCCAGACAACTGCCTTAATCCAACGGAGAGAAATTGCTCTCACCAAGGTCAATCTGGTGCTCACGGGAAAAGAGGATTACCAGCAACCTGCAAATCAAGTCTTTCAAGGCTACAGAAAAGTCCGAATCCGAAATCATTCTACTTTGGAGCATTCAGAAAATACTGCAGATAACAGACTTTTTTCGCATGGTTTGTTCAATCTTCTCGAATTGGAACGTTGCAGAATCTAGGTTCATCCGCAGATAATAATCGGCGAGCATTCTAACGGTGCAGAAAATCCAAAGATCTGACGATTCGAACCAAGCACCAAAAGCCGTGCTCAAGGGAGTCTGCGACTTCCAAACCGTTACCCGCGTCGACTTGTCTGTAAAGGGTGGATTCGACTTTACCGCTTTCCATCTATTGTATTTCCGACGGCTTTCGAGCAAGCGGAAAGTGCTGCGAGGTTTGTGGACTGTTGCAGCACTTCCTGTACTCGAGTTCAATCTCTTTCCCGTGTAGCAGAGGAATTGTCAAAAGAACCACCGGATGTCGGACGCTGCAACGAGGGAGAAGACTTAAGCTAATCCGCGACAAAGCCACACAACGTGGCGCACGACTGCATCTAGATAGTATAGTAGACTCGAACGATGTTTACTCAGACCATAGTTGCTATAAAATTATAAACGCACTAGAAACGCACCATCATACCGGAAACTTAAGCTAGACTGTGATTTTCCCGAAAACGGGAACGCTCGCCTCGGCTACAGAAGTTTATGGGTGTGTAAGTAAATGTGCATGTCCCTGACTGGTAAATAAACTCATTAATAACATTTACCGTTGCACTGATCAACAAGCTTGAGCTTCTTTGTGCTCCAACATCCGCAAAAGAAATTTTTTTCAAGGAAAACGCGTTAAAATTGAACGCGTTCAATAATATACGCGAGAAGCGGCTTCTCACAATGCGCCTTTTCTTAACTTGCATGCTACAATCAGGACGCTTCTCTCGTTTAACGAATCTAACAAAATGTGCCAGAATTGCAAACTTATGCAAGAAGGCGGTGATTTTAGATATGCTCCAAAATAAGTTCCTAATGTGGCAATATTTTTAAAGCCACAGAGTCCTAAATTTCTTGGTGGAGCGACAAAGCTGTTGATTTTGAACAAATCAGCTGTACGACCAATCCAGGCATGAGAGCTATGCTGCTTTACTGTGACTGCTAGGCAATTAGAAAATGGGATACAGTATTTATATTTTTGCTATCCACTTAAGCTGTTCCATCATTTCAGAAGTATTGTACGGATCAGAGCAACTGTTCACGACAACAATTTATTAAATCGGATACCATTGAAGTTGAACGTTATGTATTTTTTATGTATCGATGTGTATGTCAGTGTATGATACAAACGCCCTCTGCGGCCATATTGGTTAGTTCGTGTAGGCACAAATAGTATCCCGTGGGATGTTTACAGTCCTAAAAAAATCGCTTCGAACTGTAGAAATATGGTTGAACTACTTCTTTCCTTGAACGTACATTTCATATATTCTATATTCGCAGTTCCATTGCAATCACGATCACAACTTTCATTAACAAATTTACTGTCATTTTGTGGCGTTTTGAAGTTGCAGCACTCCATGAACTATCTTAGCCCAAAAATACCAATTCCTAAATTTCCAAATGCTTTTTCATTACATTATTCAAATTATTATTGTTGGGCGACGCATATGCTATCTTGTGGAGGCGTCCTGAACAACTGTAAGCACCGCAGCGCCATTTCTGGTGCAGAGGAAGTTACATTTCTGGATAGTTTGAATTTCAAACTACCGTTGTTGGCCGACGAATATTCTATCTTGTGGAGGCGTCCTGAACAACTGTAAGCGCCGCAGCGCCATTCCTGGCGCACAAGACGTTACTTTCCTGACTGGTTTGAATTTCAAACTACCGTTGTTGGCCGACGCATATGCTATCTTGTAGAGGCGTCCTGAACAACTGTAAGCGTCGTAGCGACATTTATGGCGCACAGGACGTTACATTTCTGACTGGTTTGAATTCCAAATTATCGTTGTTGACCGACGCCATATGCTATCTTGTGGAGGCGTCCTCAACAGCTGTAAGCGCCACAGCGTCATTTCTGGCGCAGAGGACGTTACATTTCTGGATAGTTTGAATTTCAAATTACTGTTGTTTGCCGACGCATATGCTATCTTGTGGAGGCGCCCTGAACAACTTTAGGCGCCGCAGCGCCATTTCTGGCGCAGAGACGCTACATTTCTGACTGGTTTGAATTTCAAACTACCGTTGTTGGCCGACGCATATGCTATCCTAAGAAGGGGTCCTGAACAACTGTAAGCGCCGCAGCGCCATTTCCGGCGCAGAGGACGTTACATTCCTGACTGGTTTGAATTGCAAACTCCCGTTGTTGGCCGACGCATATGCAATCTTGTAGAGGCGCCCTGAACAACTATAAGCGCCACAGCACTGCCTACGGCGCGGTGAATCTTCCGTTTTAGGAAGATTGGAACTCCAAATTACCATTTTGCGCCTATACACATACTATCTAGTGATAGCGTTCTGAACTACTGTGATACGAGGTTCATGAACCCGGGGATTGATTATTTCATAGAAAATCCCATGTTCTTCCTAGGAAGCTGGCATTTTCAGAACCACTAGGAAATTACCTATGCAGCGGAACTAAGGAAATTCGCATCGATGTCATTAAGTCAATTTCAGATGCTGTAGTCAAGTTGAAGCAAACATAGGGAAATTTAAAAATTCTATACACGGAAAATATGCGCTCAGTAGCCGTCACAAAAAATTTGGTATATGTCGGGCATGAATTATTTTCGGTAACTTTCACAAAACATATTGTAACAACTACTGGACTAATTTTTTCTGTGTAACCTTCAAAATTGAAATTTGATTCAAATCTCTGCTTTGTTCCTTGAAGTCTGAAAAATATGAATTCGCCAGGAAGGAATTATTTTTCTAAAAGCTACAAAATTTTTCATCGGCGCGTCATGAAGTAACTTGTAAAGCAGGGTAGCTACTAGATAGACTGATTTTCCAACAATATCTGACAAAATTATAAATCAGTTGCTGCATAAAAAATGTCGGTAAGGTACTGTAGGAATAGGATAAGTATATCATGGCTTTAAATCTATTTCTTAAGAATGTATATTTCATTGAACTTTGTATATTTTCTGAACATTTTCTCTCACAAAAGAGAGTAACATAGTCCGAATATTATATTTTTTTGGAGAACTTTAAAACTTGAGTCCTCCATTTCTAAGCAAATAACACACTACGTACGTACATGGGTACATGATTGATTAATGTTACAATGTACCAAAGTACGAGACCGAGTTTCTAAATTCACCCTCCCATTTCGAACTCCGAGCCAAATTCCCCCTTTCCTTTTGTTTCTCTTGTAGCCTGTCGATGAAGTTAATAAGAACGAGCGACAAAGGAAAATAAAGGAGGAAATTGATGTGCTGAAGCAACTGTAAGGTTTCCTTTCTAGATCCTTTTGTCAGTAGCGTAACGAGATTAAACCACTCAATTTTCTCGGGGGTACAACTTAACGAACGGAACAAGAATAATTTATTAAGATTTGCTGTCTTATACTAAATCTATTCCGGATCAAGATTCGTTCATTTGAATTGAATCATGATTAGATTGGATTAGATTTTTACTCCATGTATATCATCTTTGTGTTTTTTGATCTCCATAATCCCGTATGTTCTGAAGCCAAATTTTGATCCGAAACGCTCGCATTCGCCTGAACATTGGGCCGAAGGAGTGGATAACTGCATGAACCTGGAGCTCTCAAGCGCAGCCAGTTACCAACAGACAAGTTTGGATCTAGACATTTATTAGAATCGCGTGCCTACATCCTCATCATCAAACCACCCACTTGACAGTAGTTAAATACTGTTTTCAAAAAACGCCTAAAAGATAATCCTGGTCACCTATCCGACCCCTCGTTTCGTGCTTAACAATCGAACCTGACGAGTTGGGATTATTACCCAGCTTCTGCCATCAGACAATGAATATAAATTTTTTTTTCTTAAAGATTCCGTCATCTTGATAGAAATTAAAAGGAGGAATAACTTACCAGCGTTGGATTATGTCCACATTTTGCTCTCAAAGGGAAAATTCATCACACACTTGATGCAAGCACCACCAATGTCTGAAATCATAATAACAATAATTATTCAGTGATAATCAGAAATGTACAGTTTAACACTGAATCTGTTGCGGGCGATTAAATTTTTTCTTTGGATCACCAATATGGAAGGTAGGAAGGTTTAATGATAATAATTCATGATTTTGAAACCATTTGTTCGAACTGAATTCATTATTTTTTTTATCGTACTCATCCTGTTATTCAGTTTTCACGTTAACTCCTCATGACAAGAATCACGAAAATTATGTCACTTGACCAAAAAGTTTCAATATAGAACGTTTTACCATAAATCATACGAAACTTCAATGAATTCTTAATATGTATGCAAAGTTACGCAATATACGTATTTGCATTTGTTCAATTTCCATAGGTCGCAATAAATAACACGCTGTGAGACATATTTTGCCCCCACCGAAGATGCAGGGATTTTATAGCTCGTGTGCCGTTTTCTTCCTCACAATTCAATCAATATAAGGAACGTGCAGATTTTCAACAGACTTATGAAAAAGTAAAATGGAATAGGTTTTTCGAAATAAATAGAAAAGAAATTGGAAAAGTAAAGCCTTGAATAAAATGTATCAAATGCATGTAACTAATCATAAAAAACTTCTCTCTTCATTTGCCTATATTCTCTCCTCCTCTCTTGGAAGTCATTTTTGGACTTTCCTTACTCTCTGTAACCAGTTACTTTTTCCTCCTCTTTCACCTTCTTTATTCATTTTCCACCTTGACCATTACCATCCAAAATTCACTTGATTTTCTCTTCCCTACTTTGTCCTCTTCCTTGTCATCTGTACACCTCTTGACACATACAACCATGATTCCTGCTCATACTTGGAAACTGTACAGAATTTTTCATTTATCCAACATTAACATGCTCTTCTTCTCTTTTACATTCTGAATCTCCTCAACCACTCTATATCAGATGTTGTACCTTGACTCTGAAATATTCCCTAATCTTTCCTTTCTTGCCCTGCCTTCATCTCTTCCTCTATTATCTGCTACTCCCTACCCCTCACTTGCATGCCACATTCAACTCACCTTTTGTATCTCTCTTTCTCCCATTCTGACCACACTAGCACATCGAAAATCTACACACTCATACGCCAGTCTTCCTCAAACCTTCTCTTCTCTATAACCCACACTTGTCCTATTGCTTTACTCGTACACCTAAAGTTCTTTTTCACTTGCAGATAATTTCCTCTTCCTACTTCAAACCAAAAACGCAGGTAGCCCAAGTGCTCCACCAACTCCACCCCCTTCAATCTTCCATTCGTACTTAACTCTACGCCTTATTTTCCTAAACACATCATCCTAGTCTAAGTCACATTCATAGTTGAATTTACTTCTCAGACACATTCAAAACGCTCTTACAATCAGACTCATTCCTCTTTCATCATACGCTCCCAGAACTACATCGTCAGTGAATAAAGCTTGCCTCTTCCCATTATTGTTTCCCCCTTTCTCTTTCTCTCCACCTCTTATTTGAAATCTGTCAATCGGGCATCAAACAGAAGGGGACCTCGAATTTGCGGCCTTCTTTCAAGACGAGATCGACCAGAACCCTCGATTCCATATACTATCTGTTCTCTACCAAAACAAGATACCCTTCAAATCTAGCGCTTCAAGGGTTCATTTCATTTGAGACAACATGCTTCACAGAGCACATCACAATTCACACATAATCGCCTTATCTGACTAATAAACCCATAGAAAGATCCATACTCTCCATCCCAACATCCACTGAGCAAAACTCTTCACAAGGACCCATGAGTGTTCCGGATCTTCTGTTTGAGACGTTACTTTTCTCCTTATAAACAATTGTCCTCCATACATCCTCATCCTTGCAAATATTTTCTGCTTCCTCTGCATCCATACATATTTCCATGCAAGCTCTTGTGTTTCTACAACTCTCTATTCCTCTTCTCATCGGAGTCTCATTCACAGATTCCACCACAGAAAGTCATTCGGGACACCATAAATACGTAGCTTCTCTTTGTACCAAAACATGGGATGCACACGGTCCGTTCGTGGGTTTGTCTACGTCCTATGTGTATTGGCGCTCGGAGCTCCCACTTTTGGGACGAATCAGTCTCAAGACTGGAGCGGCTGAGTGCGCGCACTCGGAAAAGTTGATCAATGTAACGTCGAAATTGAGGGCGTGAAGCTCTCAGCATTGTAAACATAGAGTTGATACAGATAGGGGTGACAAGCCATAGGCCGCTCTGTAAGCGGACTCGTCAGAGAAAAAGACAGAGTGCCTCGGGTACTTGGGACCATCTGATTCTCTTAGTTTCTCTAGCGCGGACAGATTCCAAGCTGGCTTGTCGCCTCTATCTGTATTAACCCCATTATTGTAAAACACTGATCCTATTGATGTGGGCTCTCTATTGCACCCCTTTTGGAACACGAGTTTCCAATCTAGATTAGCACTCTGTAGTTTATGGCGGCGCAGAATGGTCCAGAAATCGAGAAAGCTGGCCAAAAGTAAAAAATGTTCATTAAATGAGCCGCATTTCCTGATTCGGAGTTTTCGGGGTCGCTGATTACGAATCCGGTGTCAAAACCTTCAAAAACAAAATGGCGGATCCACAATGGCGGACTAGTATGCTAAATAATTTTTTTTATCCTTTCCAAATTGGTGTAGGGGTTTTTAGGGTCGTTGATTACGAAGCTTGAGTCAAAATTTCCAAAAACAAAATGGCAGATTCAAAATGGCGGTCAAGTATGCTGAACAAGTTCTTGATTCACTCTCAAATTGGTACAAGGGGGTTTTCCGCCTTCGCTGATTACGGATCTGGAGTCAAAAATTTCAAAAACAAGATGGAGGATTCAATACGACGGCTCACAGTGGTCCAAAAATCAGAAGAACTAGTCAAAATGTGAACGCATTTTTGAATTTGCATGAAAATTTGTATTTTGCGGTTTTTGAGGTTGGTTATCTCGATTTTGTATTCAGTTCAGTAAAAAACAAAATAGCGAATCAAATATGTCGGAATAATTTGAGAAAATTATTTTCGTTTATGTGATTTCCAGTGTTAGGGTATTTTTCGGGTAAAATATCACAAGTCTGGTATATATATTCATAGAAAAAATAACACGAATCTTTCTATTTCGAAAAAACATGTGAAAACACATTAACATATTATGCAACACAAATATAATACGAAAAACTTCAAGCTATTCGCTGCATTCGCTTTCGCTGGATTGATCATCATCACAATCACTGATACGATCATCCAATTGCTCGAGCTTTTCCTCAACTGATAAAGCTAATAAAGTCATGGCTTCAGTTAAAAGTTTTTGTCTATATATCACTTGATAGAATTTTTGATAAAAATTGCATTCACTTAGATGTAAAAAATACTGTAAATTGTGCTACACAGATGTTCGGAGTGAATTTTGAATAATTTTTTCAAATTGAAAAAAAACCGAGCAGTTTTTGGCTTACTGTGTATTTCCGTTCTCCACGGCCACGTGACCGCCATATTGGATCCGACATTTTGTTTTTGGAAATTTCGACTTCGAATTCGTAATTAGCGACCCTGAAAACCACCTCATACCAATTTGAAAAGAATAAAAAAATGTGTTCAGCATACTCGTCCACCATATTGGATCCGCCATTCTGTTTTCGAAATTTTTGACACCGGATTCGTAATCAGCGACCCCAAAAACCCCCGAATAAAAAAATTTGGCCCATTTTATAAACATTTTCTACTTTTGGCCAGCTTTTCCGATTTCTGCTTCACTTATGCCATGGCGTGTATACGTTTTTCCACGAAAAAATGTATTCCGAAGCTGTGTATTGGCAGTTTTTGGCAACTGATTTTTACACATATTCAAATCATATGTATAACTATCATTTTGGATACTTGAGTTCAATGATACCTCGTAAAACTTTTAACTGAGCTCTTACTTTAGAAGAAGTTGAAAAAGTTTCCGGAAAAATTTTTTGAATTTTAACAATGTAGTGTACAACAAACAAATCATATTAGAGAATTTCACCTTATGGTTATTAAAAAGTACTTTCTTTGCGCAGGTGAATCCATTTCATCACACTCAAATATCGTTCAATCCATTCGAGTGCCGTGCACTGCCAGGGTGTCTACTAAATTTTGGCTACGAAATTCCCGGACGATTCCCGGACAATTCCCGCATTTTTCCCGCTTATAAA
>WSXT02195080.1:0-35272 GCA_011762715.2 Neuroterus valhalla
AATTTTCCCCTAGCCGAGGGGCAACAGTGAAAAACTAATAAAAGCTGTGGATTTTACGGAAGTTGTTGTACTTTGCACCTGGCCAGTGTATCCTTATGTATTTTGGGCCGCTGAATCTGAATACAACCCCAGAATTTCTCCTACACGTCAGGAATTTCCCCCTAGCCTAGGGGAAAAGTGTGAAATCCAGATTTTCTGGGTTCTCTGAACGTCTTTCTTTTCAATTAGTTGTTCAGAGAACCCAGGAAACCCTGGACTTTAGACATTCCCCCTAGGCTAGGGGAAAATTCTGACGAGCAGGGGAAATTATGGGGCCGGGTTCGGATTCAGCGGCCCAAAATACATGAGGATACACTGGCCAGGTGCAAAGTACAAAAACTTCCGTAAAATCAACAGCTTTTATCAGTTTTTCACGGTTTTTCCTAGGCTAGGGGAAAATTTGTGACACTGCGGAGTAATTTTGAATACTAATATCATAACATCAACTTGAAATACATAAAGATATGATATGTTTTCATTGACTTGACACTTAAAAAAAATACGTTCAGAGAATCCAGAAAACCCTGGATTTCTACGCATTTCCCCCAGGCTAGGAGAAAATCCTGACGTGTAGAGGAAATTATGGGTTCGGATTCAGCGGCCCAGAATACATAAGGGTACACTGGTCAGGTGCAAAGTACAGAACACTTTTTTTGTGGGCCTGTTTTACATATAGAAGGTATAGAGTAGCATTGAGACAAGGAGAAGGGAGACTTTGTAAAATGTGAACGATTGGAGGTGGGAGTGGGTAAGAAGAGGTAGAGGAGGAAATAATTGATAAGAGATTGAAAAAGAGAGATAGAAGAAAATAAGGAAGGAATGGAGGATATGTTCCTGGAATAAGGGGTATAAGAAGTAGAGGGAAGACTACTGAAGTGATACATGTAGGAAGAAAAACAAGGAAAGAGGAAATATAGGAAGGAGAGAGGATAGTGGAAAAGAGCAATGAGAACTATATAAAAACACAAGGAGGAACCAATGGCAGAAGGTATGTGTTGAATAAATAAGGGAATGTAAATCTGAGGGGCTCCAGACACAAAGAAGAGAACAGAGAAGAAGAAAATAAATGAGAAATTTTGAAAAGGAAGGGTAGTTGATCTTGAACACGAATGTTGAGGGTGAGAGTACACTCATACGAGAGGAAAGATGGGAACAATGATAGACTCTGCTATTGTTAGGGATAAAGTAAGTGAGAACATGAAAAGGCTTAAAACATGGGAGTATGTAGACTTATACCATCTTCAACTTGCAGAGACAGTAGAGAAGGGAAAGAGTGACGAACGAAAAACAGCAAAAGGAATGAATGAAGAAACATGTGTAGGTAAAGGTAATTAATTAGTCAGCAGAGGAAATAGAGGGATTCAGAGAAAAGATGAAGACGATAAAAGAAAAAGGAAAAAATGTAAATGAGGACATGGAAATAAGGATGGGAAAGGTGGAAAGATTTTTAGAGAATATTGTTGAGAAAGCAATTAGCGGAGGGGGAAAAGAGACGGCTCGGGAGCTAGTAAGCTAGTAAGAAGAAAAAAAGGAAGTGATAAGAGAATTAGGAAACTGTCAAAAAGGGAACAGGAAGGTAAAAGAATACAAAAGAAAAAAGATGGAATAATAGAGAATCAGGATATGGATTTTAGCGTGGAGGTGGAACTAGTACAGAGGAAAAAGTTGAGGAACCAGTAGATATGGAGAGGAGAAAGCAAAAAGGATCGAAGAAGAGATTGAAATGTTAGAATGGGACGAATATTTCATGCAAGTAACGAGAGGATGGAAGGAGGGAAGGAAAAAGGCAAAGAAGAGGATATCACAATGGAAGGAATAGAGAAGACGATGAGCTTCTTAAGGAAAGAAAAAGTAGCAGGTATTGAACTAAGGTTTTAAGGTTAAGTTATTAAGGAAATGATTAAGCAAACGGTGTGGGTAATAAAGCTGATAAAGAGTTTAGGAAAGAGGAGAATGGAAAGAGATTGGAAGAGCCAAGTGAGTTTGTTTGATACGCTTCAATAGCTGATAGAAGATTACGAGGCAAAGATATCGGGATAAGAAGAGATAGAGAAGATGGGGAAGATGCGATAAAGTCATATACAAATAAGATGGGTAGAATGAAGAATGCCAGATTAAATGGCAATAGTAGAGAATCAAAGGAATAAATGCAGGGAAGGAGGCTTAAAAATTTCAAGAGAAACTATAAGTGGGGAAGAGAGGGATGGTAGCAATAGATTTCCAGAAAGGGATAGATAAAGAGGGAAAACAGCCGTGAAAGGGTAAGGAAAAGGATTTTTTGTAGATCGTAGGGTAGGAGCAGACGACATATTCTGGCAAAACACTTTTTGTCATCTCAAAACATTTATTGTTTCTTTTTCCTTCAGTCCTCTCCTATCCATTTCTCACACGCCTTCCGTCATCTTTATTTCCGATTCCTCATGGTCCTCATTTTCTTCTTCTCCTGTCCTTATCTCCGAAAAACCTTCTTCCTTTATTTTTTTGGTTCTTCTGTTGCATTTTTCATATTGTCCTTATACTTCCACATCGAAAATTGTGCCATATGTTCAACCAGAGGTGCAAGGATTAAAAATGAGAATCTCTGCATTGCGACGAGCAAGATAAAGTTATCCTGAACTCACGTACCTGGTAACAAGAGGCTTCCATTACACGAAGTAGCAGTAGGTGTTACGTTATATCAGTTTCACACGCGACAACGTTTATTGCCAACTTTCCTAAGCTCATTTTTTACACCAAGCTGTCGTGATATCACTTCTGAAACCGAGATACACAAGAAAATGAGAGTGGATTTTTCATTTTTTCAATATAGTAAAGGAAGATGTACGATCTTTTAAATAATTTCAATTCCCAAACATTATTATTATTATTGCTTTACCCCCAAGCCAAGTTCCATTCGGGGCAAGCGTTACTCGTTTGGTTCCAGCCTCGTTACTGGAAAATAAGGAATTGATATGTAAAGATCCGAAAGTGGAATTGACAGGGGAACTTCCGAGCAAGGGATGCGTGTCAAAAGCAAGCAGGGATAGGTATTAGATTAGGCTTAGAGTTCATTGTTGGTTTTCCGCTAATAGAGAAAAACTGGTTTCACTTTTATTCCTTTTTTTTAATCCACAATCCATTTCTTCTTTGGTCGGCCTCTGGGTACGCTACCATTCACCTTACCTAGAAACACTTGCTTTATTATTCGTTTTTCATCAATTCTCCTAAAGTGACCGAACCATCTCAGAAAATTTCTCTTACTCTTGTCAAACAGTGTTTCTTCTACGCCACATTCTTTGAGTAACCACTTGTCCTATTTTGTCCATCAACGTTTTACCACACGTACTGAGCAGAAATTGCATGCTGATAGCGTTGACTTCGCACCCGCGCCTAACACCCTGCTTAATATCAAATCAATCGCTCAGTTGTCCATTTATTCTCACACTTGCTTTACTACCAATAAATATTGCTTGTATTGCTTTCAGAAGCCAACAAGTCACACTATACTCTTCAAAGACTTCCCGAAGTTCAGCTTTATCCACATTGTCGGAAGCTTTTGCCTTATTAACAAATGCAAAGAAAACTTTCTTGTTTACTTTCAAGCTTTTTCCTGTGATCTGTCTGAAGCTGGATATCTGATCTACACATGACCTCCCTGACATGAATCCACATTGAACATCCCAGATACTTTCCCTTATTACCCCCATGACTTTATTGAAAAGTATTTTGGTAAATATTCTGACCACAGTATTTATTATGCTCATCGCTCTATAATTATTTCAATCGCCTTGATTACCCCTTCCTTTGTAGATTGGGACGATGATAGCCTTTCGCCAATCATTTGGAACTTCGCTGTTCACAGCACACATATTCATAAATTCACACAGTCGCACAAACAAATATCCACTATCACCCCCAAGAATTTCAGAGGTTATCCTATCCACACTACCAGCCTTTCCATTCTTTGGTTTTCTCAATTACGGAAGAATGTTATCGATACTGATTCTACTTTCGCCACCTACTTCGGAATCGTCGAACGTACCCTTGCCTGTCTCTCGGTTCTTCAAGCAAGATCGGTGTAGTGTGTAAAAAACTAGCAGGTACAATGAAACTTCCAAAATATTTGTCACATTTGTAAATTATGAATAAAAATTGTGAAGTGGGAATATATGTGGATGGGGAGAAAAATACAAATATTATATGAAAAAATGTTGTAGCTCTCATATGTTTATTTCAATCCATAGATAGAAGTGACGATTAGGAAACTACATGTGGAAGAGAACGGATGATGTCAAGGACTTAAGAAAAAACAAAGAGTGGTGTAAAAAGGAAAAACGTATAATACGTTGCGCAATTAGAGAAAACAATATGTCGACTAGGAGTACACAAAAACAGCGGGCAGATTTGAAAGTAATATAGATAACGCAGAAAGAAGTTGAACAAAGACATTGTAAAATTAGCAGAAACAAAATGGCGACAAAGAGTTCATTGTTTTTGCGGGTGTATTTAAATGTTATTCTATGGAAACAAGTAAGAAATTGAAAGTAGCATCCAAAAACTATCTGGAAAGTGTTGATGATCGTGGCAATAGCTATCTTACTTCAGAACAATTGCTTATAAGATCAACATAGAGTTTACTAATATTTTGTGCGCCACATCTCAAATTAATTGAGTTTTTGTTTTTGATAAAATATGAAATATTTTTCAAAAGGGTCGTTTTCTGTAATTAAATTCAATAGCAACAATTTTAGTACTTTTGCAATCAAATTATTTAATAAAATCTTGTTAATGCTGTACACGTGCATTTCTCTAAGACAAACATGAAGGTATCCTTCAGAGTGGCCAATATATCAAACATCACAAGCCGAGCGGTCCCAATCCACAGATATAGTCACTCCACAATTTTTATTCAATTTTTCTGAATGTGACAGAAATTTTGCATCTTATATTGTAACTAAGTTGTATATTTGTGTTATAAAAAATGAAAACTCAATTTGGGATCTCACACACGAAACATTATTAATCTTCATGTTGATTTATAAAGAAAATATTTTGAATTTACTTGTTCCATCAAAACTCACTTCAAATGTAGCCGCAAAAACAATGTGCTCTTTGTCGTCATTTTGTTTTTACTGATTTCACAATGTCTTGGTTCAATTACTATCTGCGTTATCTGCATTAGTTTCAAATGAGCCCGCCGTTTTTGTGTACTCTTATTCGCCATATTGTTTTTTCCGATTGCGCAACGTATTGTACCTTCTTCCATTTCTAAACTACTCTCTGTTTTTTCTTAAGTCCTTGACAACACCCGTTCTCCTTTGCATGTACTTTTTGAAGCGCCATTTCTATCTGTGGATTAGGATAAACATGTGAGTGCTCCACCAGTTTTTAATATAATATTTATATTTCTCTCCCAATCTAATAATGTTCTCATTTCGCAATCTTTGTTTATGGTTTTTGGATGTGATAAATATTTTGGATCTTTTATTGTATCTGATAGTTCTCGATACACTACACCAATCTTGTTTGAAACTTTGTTATTTATACACAATTTGAGACATGACATAATTGCCTCTATTTTGTATGTTGTTGCCTTATTATTATTTGTTGTTTTCATCCTCTGTTTAGAAACAGGAGGTTCATGGTTTATATTTAACAAAATGGAAACCAAGACAGAAGGGTTAATTTCTTACTATAGCTGAAGAGGCTTGTACGCTACAAGTGGAACGTTTTTGCTCTAATAAATACCATTTTCTCTTTAAATATAAAGACCAGAGGATCAAAAAATCTATACGCAGGGGTCGAAATTTCAACAGGACATCGCTACACAATAACTTAGTTAAGTGGATTATCTCCTGTTTCAATTTACATAGGAATTGTTTAAACTCACCTTGAATCCTCAGGCATTTCAAACGATTTTCAACCTAATTTTTACAGACCCTCTAAATTATTTGGAATCCATTCAAACATTGTTCACATTAACTACTCTTGTTTGTCAATTTCAGTTCTTATTTCTTCCTGAATGAAGCAATTTTTTACTCTTTGATAGTTATTGAAGGTACCTGAAGCCCTGAAGATACCTGGAAATAATCGGAAGTCACTAACAATCCTGTAAAATTTCTCGAAATTTTCAAAAATACTTTAGGATCTTGTGATATCCTTCGAAGTATTCTAAAATACTTTGAGAATCCTTTGAATCTTCCTTGATACTTTGGAGTCTTTTGGAATCTGTGTTGTTAATTTTGAAATCTATTAGAACTAATTGGAATCTTTGTTCGACTTATAATATTCCACGTAAGTTGAAACCAATTAGAAACTTTCATTGATTTGTTGAAATCTTTTTGGATTTTCCAAAGTCTTCAGAGAAATATAAAAAATACATAAAAAACTGTGGAATCCCTCCATTGGATTCCTGCTTCCTGAGATTCAACTGTACACTCATTTGTTTTTCCGATTTTTCATTTTTGTGTTATTATTTCTTAGTTTCAATTAGGGCATTTGAGGATGCTTGTCCAAATTTGGTCTTTGGGTTCCTCAAAATCTTCTAAGCCTTATAGAAGCTATAAAAAATGCTTCATAATAATGGAAGTAATTAGCGGATTGAATTTCCAAATTTTCAATGTAATGAATAGAGTTTCACTTCTTCTTATTTAGAATTGATGGAAAATTTTCCTATTAGAGACAAATCCGATGCAGGTGGCGGAAGTAAAATCGGTGCCCAAGACATCAATCAGGGACTTTCAGAATGGTAATGCTGCTACTGTGGATGGATTATCTCTGGATTGCTTGAGAGTGGTGGCGTATATTTGTTTTGATGACTGCGTGGATTTATGAATATGTGTGCTGTGAACAGCAAAGTTCCAAACCTTTGGAGAAATTCGATTATCGTCCCAATTTACAAGGGAAAGGGTGATTAAGCGAATGTTATTATTAAAGAGCAATTAGTCTGCTTGGTATTGTTAGTAAGATACTCACTATAATACCTACTAATCGAATCATAAGGATAGCAAAAGAAAGGATTTGGAAATTTCAATGTGAATTGATACTGGGGAGATCATGCGTGGATCAGATATTGAACTAGAGACAGATCCCAGAAGAAAGCATTAAGGATACAAGGGAAAAATCTGTGCGTTTGTTGATCTGGAAAAAATTTTGGAAAGGTGAATAGAGTCAAACTTTTGGAAGTCTTGAAAGAGAATGAAGTGACTAGTTGGCTCCTCAAAGCAATACAAGTAATATATAATGTACTCGTAAGAAAGGCGAGTGTGAGAGTGAATGGACAACTGAGAAATTGGTGTGGTATTCAGCAAGGCGTAAGGCAACAATGCATTATGTCCTCTTGGATGTTTGATATATACATGGACAATTGTCTAAAATGTCTTTCTTTTATGAAGGCGATGTCCAATTTAAGCAAGGGCTTCAGACTCCTGTTGTAAGTAACATTTAAAATTAATAATAACTGAAATTGCATTATTTAAACAAAAAGGAAATTTGCAAGGGCCAGGCAGGAATACCCTTTCTAATCTTGAATCTTTTTCTCAAATTCCAACACAATATTCACACTTTTTAAAATTAAAAAGCCGCTAAATATGAACCGCGTGACAGACTGTCACATTCCCACAAGTGGTGCTACTCATTTGTTTCCTGAAAAATCTTCAAGGATAGGATTGATAGTTAGGAAAACTATCCGTCCCCTTAGAAAAATGATAAAATGAATTTGTTTAGAGAAAGAGCCTTCGAGTATCTTCACATGATTGCGTGGATGGTCAACAACCTGAGGTTGAGATCTCACTGTCAAGGAGAAAACTACCTCTTTGATGTGTCGGAATCGTTCAGAGAGTTCTGTCTTGGGACTGCGGTAATATAAGAAGAACTTCGTGGATAAGGTTCACTGTATCTCTTCTAGGAAAAGTGGTTCGTGACCTCATGTCAAAAAGACCGAGTTATTCGGTCGTCAGAAGGTGAAAAAAGTTCCGTAGAACCCTCCAAGTTAGATATCATAAAAAAGAGAATACCCTGGGGATAGAGCAATCAAGGGAAAGTTAATAGTAAGCTAAGGAAGTTCAGGGCATTAATCCAGATCTTTAAATCTCTCTAACATAACACGAAGAAAGAAGTACAAAAATGTTAAAATTCTTTGGCAGAGAAATGCAGATCCTCCTTCTATTATACAAACTTATTCGAGATTATTTTGACCAGAAGGAACAAGTTATAAACAAATACCTGAGCACGCCAGTTGAATGATTTGGTTTTCAAAAAAGAATAATTTTTAACGCGGAAAGGTTGTTTAGTCAACACAAAAAAAAAGTTATCTGAAATGTGGAATAAAATAGTTGATTTTTCAACCCAACAAGATTTTTTAGTCGAGAAAGGAGACGGTTCAGGGGTTTCGAGAGAGGCACTCGCCTTATCCTCAGTCTCCACTGACTTCTGCTGATGAAGTTACTTGAGAACGCGTTATGCACTCAAGCGGGAAATTTGGCAATAGGCGAACGGACAAGAATTACATAGTAATAGCTCGTACGTCCCGGACTGTTTACGTTTGAGCTCTTGCGTAATTTGTCCCAAGACCATTGAAGCAACGCCCCAAACCGGTCAATCTTCTCAGTAGAAGTATGCATAGAGGAGTTCCTTTTTCGAATCTGGGCTCAGGCATATTTTTTCTTTCATTATGTGAATACTTCCTATGGTTACGTCATCCTAACGTTGAGCCAGCTTGACCATTTTTCTTGTTGAGCTGGAGCATTAAATTCGGCAGAAGGGCATTCAGCTAGTCTTGAATGAGCCCTCAATTCTGATAATGGCCACTACTCAATTTTACAATGTGGTAACGCCACTATAACTTCCTGTTTGACAAAATCTACATGGCCATCCTTGAACATACACTAACTGACATCCTTGGCCCTCTTAATCAATTTCCAAACGATAATTGAAGGCAGGAAATCAAGAGCATTTCTTAACATCTTAGATCTCAACTAAATAGCGTTTTGTGACGTAAATTCCCAACTTAGAACAATTTGGAGGAAACTTTATCTTCAGATCTGGGTGTAATAGCTCAGCTTTTCTCTTCTTCCTGCGGAGGCCGTTTCTCTCAAGAGATATCACAACGAACGAAGTAAACCAGTAAAATGCTGGGACATTTAAGTGGGTATCTTTAGTGTTTGGGTAACGAGGAGTGGACATAAGGAAAAGTAAGTGCCTCGTTTAGGGCTTGGAATAAGGAAAAGAAAACTGCCTGAAGTGGTAAGATTTGATTTTTCCCCTCCAGATTTATAGCCAAATCAGGTTTTTCATTTTTTCAATGGAGATGGATAAATTCTCAACTGAATAGTTGAATCTTGAACTAGGACGGTTTGACTTTTTCGACAATTATTACTTCCTAACAAATTGAAATGGTATTCTGAATCAAATAATTTAATCCTAAGCCATGAATCACGCTCAAATAGCGTAGCCCTTTTTATTGTTGAACTGGAACAATATATTTCTCAAGAAGACATTCAGTTAGTATCAAATGAGCCCTTAATCCTGATGACAGACATAACTCGATTATGAAAATGTGGCAACGTCAGTATCAGAAATCTTATTATGGAATATTTTTATCTTATATTGAGTATCGGGAAAGATAAATTGTAACCGAAAGGTCCCAAGATCGCAAAGGAATTGTGGTGGAATTTTGCAACACGTGTTCCGAAAGTGTTCAACTCAATCTTACTCCTTATCAATCTTGTAGAAGGCACCTTACGATTCTAGTACAGCTGCTGGAACATTCTGTTTGAGAAAATGAAGAGGGGCATTCCTGAACATACACTTCCAGCAACCCTGGACTCTGTTATTGACTTCCTAACGACAACTGAAGGTAGGAAATGAAGAGCTGGTTTCCGAACCAGAATCAAATTTCAGAAGCGGCGATTGGCGTTTCCCAACGTCTTGTTTTAAACAAAAAAAAAATTTTTTGATGGTTATTTTCAAGCTGCAGCAATTTAGAGGGAACTTTATCTTCAGATCTGAGTGTATTTGCCCAGCTTTCCTTTTCACTTCGAGGAGGCTGTTCCTCCCAAGAGATATAATAGCAACAGATGTAAACCAGTAAAATACTGAGAACTTTGAGTAGGTATCTTGAGTGTGGGAGAGTAATGAGGAGTTGACATAAGGAAAAGTAAGAGCCTCATTCAAGGCTTGGAGTAAGAAAAGTGGGAGTTTTGAAAGTGAGAAATTTCAATATTTCCTTCTTGGATTTATATCCCAATTTGGTGATTATATCCGGGAAGTCGTATTTTATTCTTGTATCCCATTTATCAACTGGCTCAAATTTTTATTTCAATGAAGCAGTTGCAATTGAAACAAAAAACCTGAAATTTTGATCTGTTCCTGGGCTGTTTCAATAAAACGTCTCAAATTCCCACAAAAACACCTGGTCTCTCATTTTTGACTAACAATGCGTCTTTTCCAGTAGAACCTTTCATTATTTCATTGAGAATCAAAATGATTTCTTGAAAATTCAACTGTTTGTCTGGATGATCCCTGGAGCATCAAAAAGGCAAGAGGGCATTCAGTCGGTCTTGAATGAGCCCTCGACGATGATATGAGTCCTGGCTTGATTTTCACAATGTGGTGACGTCAGCTCAGCATACCTGAATATGGAAGATTTCGATCGAATTTTGAGTATCGCAAATGATAAATTGTTGCCGGGAGGTCCCGGAGCTTTATACCGCGGAATCGTTCTGAATATAAATCGTCCGGCATAAAGTCTGATGCTCTGCATCGTGGAGGGATTTAGGTGGGATTCCGGTACATGTGTTCCAGAAGTGTTCGACTCAAGCTCACGTATTTCAAACTTCTCCCTAATGCCATCGACGTTTCTCAAATTTACCGTAAGAGGCTCTGCAGGAATGACGTTATCCTTAGTGATTCGCGCGCCAATTGTGCATAATTAGCTGGAATCAAGGTCTAGACCATGGAGTGACTAAATTCTACTTTTCAGAGTCCGCTGAGGATAGAGAGAGAACTTTTTCGGGGATATTTCACTCTCAAGGATTTGCATATATAAACTCAAATGTTGCACCTTTAATTGAAATTGAATTATTTAAAGAATTTCAAGTTGCCTAAATCCTAGTTCCAAATAAGTCTTTCATTATGGTATAGTTAGTTAGTTTGCCCTATTTGTTCTCGTGGTTTTTCAGACTTTTCGTCACCATCAATCATTTCATTCTATTTTTTCCATTTACTCAGCTAAATTTTTTCTCTTGAGATTCTAAGCTAAACAAATTCCGTATTATCAAGAGATGACTGTCTCAATAAAACCTCTTATGGGGAACAACACCAGAACTGGAGGGTCCATTTCTCTATTGAAAGTAAGGGTGGTGTAGGAAAGACGGATGTCTGCGGAAAACAAGTTGTAAATCTCACAAGATTCTAATAAATTTCAGTTTAAGGTGCAACTGTGTGATGAAAAAGAAAAAAAATTATTCACCCTTCAATGGTCGTTTGATTAAGCGTAAAATAAATTCAATTCGCAAGAGGCTGGATACTTCAGTCATTTGCATATAGCATAATTGATTGATAATTTGAAGTGAAATGTAAAATGAGTGAAAAGAATGAGGGGCATAGTCAAATATTTTTTGGATAATTTACGATCCTTGCATATCAGTTTTCTGATTTTTAATTGAAGGAACAAATTCGAAATAGAAGCAAATTGAATTATTTCCAATTGATTGACCTACAATATTGAACAAATAAGAATTCCGATGATTAAACCAACCGAAAAATTGCAAAATCCCATTTTTGGGAAATAAAGAAATACTTATTTTCAATATTGAATGAATGATTTCAAATGTGCAGAATATTTGACAATTTTGAATTTAAATAATTCAAAAATCTAAAATATGAATTTTAATTCTTTTCAAGAGTTCAAAAATTCCAGTTTCAAGCTCACGTAATTCAATAATGTCAAAATCGGAGATCGTTACTGCAAATAAATAACAATCGCATATAAGGACTTTTTGGAATTAGATGGAATCCCGGATGGAATTTAGAAAATATTATGAACTACCAAAATCCCTGCATGCGTTAAAAGGCCACTCAATTGTTGAAATTTAAAAGAAAATTTTCTACTGAATTTTTCTCTTCTTTCCTAAACATTCCTGGAGACTCCAACAGCAATCTCTGACATTTTTTACTCCTAGCGCGAATCCGGCATGCGTTACAACGCCATTCATTTTTTGAAAATTCGTTCCCTGAATTTTCATTTTTTCTTTTGATTCCAAAGCATTATCGGAGACTCTAAAAGCAATCCCTGATTTTTATTTCTTTTTCATTATTTTTTTTCCCTCAACCTCATGGAGATTCCAACAGCAATTTATAATATTTTTTGTTATTCTTAGCAAAAACCTGGCATACTTCGCATCGACACTTAATTTTTAGAAAATTTTTTACCTGAATTTTTCTTTTCTATTCTTATTCACAGACATTCCCGGACACTCCAACATAAATCTATGACCCTTTCCATTTCTTTCTATTATTTTTTCTTTCTTAAACTTCACGGAAATTCCAACAGCAATCTTTGACATTTTTTGTTGTTCTTAGCGAAGACCCAACATCAGTTGCAACGCTGCCCAATGTTTCGAAAATTTCTTTCCTGAAAATGTCTTTCCTCTTTTTATTCCCAAACATTCCCGGAGACTCCAACAGCAATCTCTGATTTTTTTCATTTTTTTATAAACCTTCTTGGAGATTCAAACAGCAATTTCTGACATTTTTGTTATTCTTAGCGAAACCCCGGCATACGTTGCAACGCTGCTCAATGTTTTGAAATTTTTTCTCTAATTTTTTCTCTTTTTTTTATTCCTAAACATTTCCGGAGCCTCCAGCAGTAATCTCAGACTTTTTGTTCATTTATCTTCAAGACTTCTTTTTCTAGACCCTCACAGAGACTCCAACAACAATCTGTTAAATTAAAAAAAAAATCCACAGCAACTTATCTTTTTCAGGTCTCACTTTGGCCTTTGCTCGTGCATTTTTATGTGGGTTGTGCAGAAACTACCGCATCCTTGTATTGAGGACAAGGACGAACAAGACGCCCTGTGTCGCCTTGTGAGGCCGTCAGACTTTGAAGTACCTCGACTGCCTTCCTGTTAGCGAGGGCCTTTTGATCGTTACTTACGGACACTTAGAGCGGAGGAAAGGCCTGTTTGGATTAGGATTCGTGATTCTTTTAAATTCATATCTATGGGAAGGATCCGAAAAAAGATAAGAAGCCTCCTTCTTGATTCTTAGAAACAGAGAGCAATGCTCTTCTGTTTGCTAGATGTCCTGGCGTTGACTTGACTCACCTGAACAGTGGACTGCAGTTCCTGAACAAAGAAGGAGTAACGTGTGAGGATGGGAAGGCTAAAGTGGCTAAAGTTCTGGCTTCTTTGGATGGCTATTTAATTTGAACTTGATAATTTGATAGGCTGCATTATGATTGGTGTACTTACTGGTAAGAAAATATTGTTTAGGGCTTGGTTCTCAGCGGGTGTAAAGATTTGTGACTTGCGTGTTGGTCTGTGGCTGTTTTGGCAGTTGTTTATTTCGTGTCTCAGTCTTGCGTTTTAGGATTAAACCGCTACAGAAGCAACTTCAGAGCTGGAAAGCAAATTATCCCAGAGTGAAGTTTGTGTGGCTGGGGGTAAAAGTTTTTGAGTGCTTTCATATGGTACAGTCTGCAGCACACATGGCCTGCTGGAGGATATTTGTTCCGTATTATAGATATTTGTATCATTATTGACGAGTTTTTGCGAGGCATTCTCGAAGGCGAACCAGATTGTACAGTTTGCTGGATGGTTCTCAGCATAATTCGCACAGGCTGTTGGTGCCTGTGTATCTTCTACCCAGTTTTCACTACTGTGCGATGCTTCATATTCTATCCAACGTGGAAAGCATGGCACATGATAGTAGCGTGGTAGAAATGATTAAAGTTAAACCATTGGAAGGTTTTTTGTGGACCTAAGGTAGGTCTCCAATTCTATTTTTATGAATGCTAGAGACAGGGAGTTGAGAAAATCTTTCGCTTGTGCCGTGTTCGGCATGGTAACGAAGAACATGGGCTTCTTAATTTATCGGTTTTTAATACCGAAAACTGACTTACTTGTATAAAACTCTCCCTCGAGTTTAACAAAAACTAAGTCTTAGGGGAAGGGAACAAGGATATTTTGAACAACGAGCTGAATTGGAAGTGTACTTATATTCCTGTATAAGTAGAGCTTCGAGTAGGGATGGTCAACTTCGTCTATGATAACATAAGTTGATTGTTTGTTTCTGATGTGCCCGAATATTCGAATTCTTCGTGCTGGACTCACTGAGTTTTGTATTTCCATCAGCAGTAGTCATGCCGCAACTTGATTCTCGCACATTCTTTATTTGAACAATTTTTCTGAAATAATAATATTTCTTGTCGATATAGAGCAAAATTGTGTATACGTCGCGCGTTTCCAAGGACGCTCATCCGGCTTCCAGACTCGTAATACAACGTAATGCGGCCAGATTCCCACTTTGCGCTATATTGAGCGCGTTCTTGACCGTCATGTATGATCCGTATAAAAAACTTTCTGATAAAAAAGTTATTGAAAATTTTCAAGTTCTGCAACTTTGCCATTTGAGTATGGCACTTATTTTTCATGTGAAGGCCGGAAAATTGAGAAAACTGCGCCAATGTCACAATCTGGCGAAGTTTTTGCTCGATATCGTCAATAAATACTATTAACTCGGAAAAATTTTTTCAACATAAATTTTTTGGAATATAATTCTTTACAACTTTGATTTCTACGACTTTTGTTGTTAAATACAAATTACGCGAGATAACCAAAAAAAAAAACGAGAATTTAAGGTGACGGATTAGGCGTTCACACACTTAAGGGCAAGACTGTGAAACCTTCATTTTGACGCTAAAAGAAAACGTGTCTACGTAAAAAAATGGACCCCGAAATTTTTTCTATTTAAATGTTGACTGGGCTCAGCGTTGTTTGCCTCATAGAGTGTATTGCGCGCGGACGCTGGAGATAGGCCGATGCCTGACCATAACTGCGTCGATCACTGTCCAGCTATGGTAGTGCTGTGTACACTCAGTGGTACGAGCCGCTTTGATCAGACGTGTGCGCGTGGTCAGCTTCGCATTCATGACCTGGACATTGCATTTTAGCTTCATTGAGAGATTGATCTTAGTTTTGAGTTTCATAATCGACGAGCATTTTAAATAAATCCAATGAAAAATCAAAATATGAAATAGGTTCATATGAAAATGCCCTTTTTGTAAAGGTTTCGAGCCAAGATTGATGGATTTCCAATCAAACAGTTAAATTTTATAATTTATACGCGAAAATTTGATTTGTCCAACAGGGAAGGTTACTTTTTAACAAAGAGTCCAATTATCTATTAGAACAGTAAAATTTTCAACCAAAAATATAAGCAGCTGATTCTTCAGTCAATGAAGTTTTTAATTTCGAATCTAGAAGAATTCAATTAGAGCACAAGCAACTTATTTCAACACGAATATTTGAAAAAGCAACGAAAAGAAATTAATTATTAAGTAAACTATTGGATTTATATCCAAAAACAAAAAAATTTAATGGAAAGATGAAAATACCCATTTTGAACTGAAACTGTAAATTTGTAACGGAAAATAGATCAGGGATATCAATTTTTAGCAACAACAAAAATATGAATTCTCGTGACAATAGTTACAGCTTTAACGAAATCATCTAATTTTCAAAAATAGACAGTATAAATACTAACCACGCGAAATGAGTTACAAACCTAATCAATCCCAGTAATTTTTTATTTGGCACTTTGTTAAAAATTATGATATTGTTGCGTCACATATTAGATTAGTAACTATTTTCATCTCAAAATGGAACTATTTGGTCAAAAAGTCACCTTTTTGGATATAAAATACATCCTTTTGGTGTAGAAATTCAATTCGACCAAAAGAAAAGGTGTATCCTTTCCTTCCAATTTAAAGTCTTCTTGTAACAATTATATCCCCCCCCCCCTCCCCCCAGAAACAAGAGCTTCAGACTGGCTTCTCCCGTTGCACTTCCTTCTTCTTCCTCTCCTCCATTACCTCAGCCATCTACATTTAAAAAAAAAAAACAAAAGCTGAATGCTACTGACTTACATTCCGTACAATCAACTTTAATTCCTCAGCCTTCTAATACACTTGAACTTGTCTGCTCTGATGCGTGAATGCCTGAATGCCCGTTTTCTTGGCGTGTGGCGCGGCAAGTCAACTCGTTCGTTCACGTGCTCAAGTGATCGGCGGATAATCCGCCAAACCCGAGTCCTCGGACTCCGAGGTAGACGACGGTTTGAGAACGGCCGAGGGCTCGGCGGATTATCCGCCGGAAGAGTTCGGCGCGCATTCAGACAACACTAGCGCCGTCTTGCTGCCCAAAATAAGCATTCAGGCGTGCACTCATCAGCGCAGATGAAAGGCTCACTGTGGAGCGCGCAGACGTACCATTTCCCTTTCCGTGTACGTTTCAGTTCACTCGATCTCGTTTGAAGGCCATCGATACCCAAGCCCGAAGCCGCAATGGGATTGAGTTTGCACTGTACTTTTTCTATTTTCAATCATTTCACTCCATTCTCGCACGATACAATTACCCTTTCCTCCCCACACTTTTTCTCCACCTTGATCTGCTTGTTGCCACACAATACTCATCTCTCGTTTCACTGCATAGCGTTGTTCTTTCTGTTATCACTCCTCGCTCTACCTATCGCCTTCAACTATCACCATTCAGCATGCTTCCTGCAGTGATCCCAACTGTCGCATGAAGATGTAGTCGACGCCTTTTAGCAATAGAGTTCTATCTCAGCGGACTGAACAACAAATTCCTATCTCAATGACAATTCAAAACGATACTATCTTCGTGGCCAATTCAAGAAAGTATTATCTCGGTGGCTAGAGCAAGAAAGTACTATCTCGGCGGCCAAAGCAAGAAAGTACTATCTCATCGGCCAGTGCAATAAAGAACTATCTCGCCCGTCAAACTTATAATTTTAGGTTATACTCGTAGAATTTTTTTCGTCAAATAGTTTATGGCTTATTTCTGCCCTACAATAAACAATTTCACATAACTCATACGCAAAACCCAAAAATGTCAGTGTGGCGTATAAGCGCGCTCGTTTGAAGCGTTAGGTACGAAAAGGGATGCATTTTGTTAGGACTCTCGCGATGCTGAGCGAATTATGAAATTTTAGACTATTATATCAGTTATGTTAGATAAATGCCTTGGTAATTCCAAAACAGCGGTCAAGTCAAAATTTCCTCCAATGAATTTTCTTCAAACAGTTTGATTTTTAAATAAAAAAGACGAGTTTTCCCCAAAATTTTGCAATTTTTATCCGAATTAGTACTTTTCCCACCCGCAAAAATTTAAAGCTCCACTGAGCAGTTGTACTTCCTTGGTGATGAAGGTGGATTGTTGAATGAATAAAACAATGCTGAACAAAAGAGTTAACTTTATCGCGAAATTGTTAAATTCTCAATAAAATTGTTAAATTCTCGATAGAAAAAAGATGAATTCTGAATGAATAATGAAATAATTAAAATATTTCAACTAAAGATAATTCTAATATTGGACAATATAGTATGATTTTCAACCAAATAGTTGAATATTCTAACATTCTAACCAGATTTTAATTAAAAAAAGAAATGTCCGAATCAACCAAAGAACACGTATTCATAAGGAAACAGTTAGGTCTTAAACGAGACCAGATTCATTTTTAATTAAACAATTGCATTTTCGAGTTACAGGACGAATTCGCTACAAAAAACTCATATTTTCAAAATAGTACATAAATTTTGATACAATTAGTTCAATTTTCAAATTCAAATGTTCAATTATTCATCATCCAAAAATGGATAAATCACATTTTTAGGTTGGAGAGGAATGTTCATAAAAATATCGGAATTTAATACTAAATTAATTTAGAATAAATCTCCAAGTTCAAAAATTAAATTTTGAACAAAGTAGTTCACCTTCTACCAAGCACATTTAATTTCCGCTGGGAGGATAAGCTTGGACTCTTAAATTTGTTCATCAGCTGATGGAAGAAAAAGTTTAACTTCATTGTTGAATTTCGAAGCCAAAAAGACAAATTTTCTACGAAACAGTTCAATTTCCTACCTGAAAATTTGAATCTTCTACGAAAAAAGATTTGTCAGTCAAGTAGGGAAGAAGGTCACCAAATTGTTGAATTTCGGAATGAAAAATACTAACTTTATAAAAAACATTAGAATTTCGAACCCAAGAATATTTATTCTCAAGAAAAAAATTACTAACTTTCAACCAAGTAATGGAATTCTCCACTAAAAAAGTGGGATTTTGAACACATGCGAAAATAAATGATCAACCAAAAAGTTTCACTTTTTTCTTTATAAATATGAATTATTTGATGAGAAGACAAATTTCAACCAAAAATACGAATTATGTACGAAAAAGTCAAGTTCGTAGCCCAGGAATCTGATTTTTTACCGAAAAAAGATTAGTGTTCACCAAATAGCGGAATGCATCCCTATTCGTTTCTAACGATTTGAGTGAGTGCGCTTGTACGTCACGCTGTCATTTTTGGGTTTTGTGTATGAACTATGATGAATCGTTTTTTTGTAAGGACGGCAATACGCCATAAACTATTCGAGAAAAAAATTCCTAGAGTATAACTTGAAATTATAAGTTTGACGGGCGAGATAGTACTCCATTGCACTGACCGCCGAGATAGTACTTTATTGCACTGGCCACCGAGATAGTACTTTCTTGAGTTGGACGCGGAGATAGTTTCGTTTTGAATTGTCATTGAGTTAGGACTTTATTGCTCTGTCCGCTGAGATAGTACTCTATTGCTAGGAGGCGTCATGCTGCGCTTGCGCAACATGCCGAGACAAGCCGTTGTCATGGCAATCATAAGTCGAACCGTGTCCCTTTCATGCGCCCTAGCGCAAGCGCAGTAGTTCTGCATGCCAAAGTTGAGATCACCGGCTTCTCGATTCCTTATCTCATCTCCAGATCCTCTCTCCCACTTAAACCTCAATAGTCACACTAGGTGGACTACACCCAGCGCGATTTGAAAAAAAGTAATTCTTCCAAAAACTATCATGAATTATTAAAAATGAGAGTACATAACATTTTATTTAAAGCTTTAAAACTTAAACCATTATATTCTTGACAAATTTCTTTATATTTAAAAAAAATTTTTTTGAACATTGAGCAATTATCACCCAAGATATTTAACAGCAAAGGTCGGATGGGTGAGATTCACCCAGCGCCACAGTGGTTCCGAATGCCTAAAAAGGTGGCCAAAACTATAAAATGTACATAAAATAGGCCGAGTTTTCTTATTCAGGAGTTTCTGAGGTCGCTGATTACGAATCCGGTGTCCAAAATTTCAGAAAAATAATGGTGGATCCAGTATGGTGGACGGGTATGCTGAATAAAGTTTTGATTCTTTTCAAAGTTGGTGTAAGGGGGCTTTTTAAGTCGCTGAATGCGAATCGAGTTTCCAAAATTTCAAAAAAAAAGAATTACGGATCCAATATAGTGGATGAGTAGACTAAATAAAGTTTCGATTCTTTTCAACATTGGCGTAAGGGGGGTTTCGAGGTCTCTGACTACGAATCCCGTGTCCAAAATTTCAAAACGAAAATTGCGGATCCAATATGGTGGACGAGTATGCTAAATAAAGCTTTGATTCTTTTCAAAATTGGTGTACGTGGGTTTCCAAGGTCGCTGACTGCGAATCCGGTTCCAAAAATTTCAAAAACAAAATTGCGGATCCAATATGGCGGACGAGTTGGGTAAATAAAGTTTTGATTCTGTTCAAAATTGGTGGAAGAAGATTAAAAGAAGTGATCCCGCATAAAAGACAAATTTTCGATGCATATAAATGCCGTATACGTAAATTTGTTTATGAAAATTGTTTGAAACAATGACAAATGTTGCTTAATGGAACTCTAATGTGTAGTATTCTTGTTCCCTAGATGAAAATAAAAGATTTAACAGAAAAGAAAAGTTTCCGATACACAGATATGACAAATAAAAGAATTTCTTTATGAAAATTGTTTATGACAATGACAAATGTTGTTTCATGGAACCCTATGTGTAATATTCTTGTCCTTTAGATGAAAATAAAAAATTCCACTGAACAGAAGAGTTTTCGATACACAGATATCCCAAATAAAAGAATTTGTTTATAAAAATCGTTTATAACAGTAACAAATGTATTTTATTGAACTATAATGTGTGGTATTCTTGTTCTTTAGATGGAAATAATAGATTCCACCAAAAGGAAAAGTTTTCGATACACAGATATAACCAATTGCAAATTACAAGTTGAATAACAAATTATTAAATAACGAATTCAAAAAACGTGCACCTCAACGTTTAAGTGCGATTCTTCCTGAGCATTTAAAAAAAAACTCTGATCCGTTAAATATTGAGGAGTCAACTGACTTGTGTCCCAAAAAAGTGCTTTCTTCCCAGTGTGGTACCACGGCGGCATTAGGCGGGCCGAAATTATCAAGTAAAAATTTTCGTCAATGTCAAGGCTGCAAAAGGTTGCAGCTAATTTTTTGATATGTGCTAGAAAGGGCTTCAGTCGCCGCTTTGAAAGAAAAACGGAAGCGGTTGATCGCGGTTAAAATTATTTGTGCATATTATCATCAACGACTGCCAGCTGAAAATATAAGATCATACGATAAAAAGTTTATAATTGTTTTTATCATCAATCTTTTTTTTGAGTTTCTGTTTATTTAATTTAATTACAAAAACTGGTAAAAAGAGATTCCGTCGCTGAACGTGTAAATCGCTTGACTTTTACATAAATCAAACGACTTATATAACAAACAATTTATGAACGCTAGAAGAGCGTAAAATTTTGCGTCTAGAAAGCGCAACTTTGGAGAATGCCAAAGAACATTATGTAAAGATTCAGACTCTCTTTGCTGCTTTTCCAAGGTCTGAAATAGTAATAAGTGAATGAAAACTCTAGAAAACCATTTTTGAACAATAATTTTTTTCGACTTTTGACCGCTGTTTAGGTATTTGGAACCACTGTGCAGCGTGACTACCATGTCCCACAGCGAAGGTGTGACTATTGAGGGTTAAGCCTTGTGCTTTCTAAGCTGGACCTTCACTCTCGTTCTTTCCAATCTCGTCTTCTACTTTCTCAACCACTTCTGAACCAGATCTCTTCTCTCCGTCAAATCCTCCTCAAAACAGAGGAAGCAAGGTAATGGTAGGCAGAAATACGATTCGGTTGAACAGAGAAATAAGGATAAAGGACGAAATATAAGAAAGGGTAAGAACTGTAGAAGGCTGAGAGGACAAAAAAGAACATGGGAATAAGGAAGGGAACGCGTCAGGGTTAACGGAAGTCGTAAGCGAATGGAGTAAAGGACGAGAGGAGCAGAAGGAAAAGGTATAGACGTAAAAGTGGCGTCTTGGAGTATGTTAAAAATAAGAAACAAGAATCACGAAAAGAGAGAGGGATGGGAGGCATGCTATCAGGGGTGGGAAAGGGATCCACGGTGAAACAGGGATCAGAGCAAGATAGTAAAACAAATGATGGATAAAGGATAAGAAGAATAATAGTGGAAAAAGTAGGGGTAGAGGTAGTATTTGCTTGCAGGAGAAAAGGGAATTGAAAATTAGAGAAATAAAACTGAAGGAGGACAATACTTTGTTCCATATGAACTTTCCTTTTTTTCTGTAGAAGCCTCGTGAACAATTTCACAGGGGAGCCCCCGCGCTTCTAGTTACGCCCGTGGGCATTAGCAAAAAGAGTAATAAAAAATGTATTGAAAAAAAGTCAAGGTGTGTTTGATACACTTGATTATTGGGTCAGTTGGATGCGTTCAAATGGAAACATGCGGAAACCCTATGGTGAAGGAAAAAAATCAAGAGGAAGGATATAAATGGAAATTAGTTTATCTGAAATTGTCGATTCTGCCAAACTGTTTTACGCCTCAACGCTGTCATGCAGTTCAACCTATTCGAACGTTTCATGAATATTTTCCAATTTCATGCTTCCTCTGGAATTGCATTCAATCTGTAACTTTATTTCTCATTAGAATCGAAAAATTGATATTTTCTTCATGAGTGCAATAATTCCGATTACTTCACTCGGTAAATGAATTTCTTGAACCAGGAAAACAGTTTCCTTCAATGCACATTCATTTTAGTTGAAATGAATAATTTTTGTTGAATCAACACAATATTTTATTGAAGCAAACAATTTTTCTGGCAGGGTCGACTGTATACTTTATCCACTAAAATGTATTGTTCAATAAAAACTATATTTCCATACTTCATTTGGAATTTCATCCAGACCTGGAGCTTTTCCCTCCTCCATTATTCCTAAGACATTCATTCTTTCTTCTCTTATGATATCCTCTTCCTCGTCACTTTCTCTCCCTTCTCTTCCGCCCGTCCTAACATTATTCTCCTCCCTCCTAGGAAATCCATGAAATACTTTTTCCATTCAACCATCTCAATATCCTGGTTTACCGTTTTCCTTCATTTTCCTTCTTTATTTACTACTTTCCAAACCTCTTCTTCTGTTCCAGCCTCCTCCACCTCGTCTTCGAATCTCCTGTTTTCCTCCTCTTTTTCTTATCACACATCTCAGTATATTCCTAATTATCTTCAGTACTCTTATTACCGTCTTAAGTCAGAATTAATGGAGAGTGATTAGAATCTATATATTCTCCCACCTCTAGTTCCTTGACCTTCTTTCTTACCTCTTCGTGTACTACCACATAGTCAATGATCGTTCCCTTTTCGTCTCCCAAACGTGTATATTCACCTTCCTTAACCTCTTCTATATGTCCATTTGTGATAAACCATCCCGTTTTCATCCCGTTTTTGCATTAAAATGTCCTCCTATTACAAGCTTCATCCCCTCATGGTTTCCTGCCATCAGTTCTTTTTTCTCCTTAGATATCTCCTACACATCTCCGATCGCATACACTCCCACTACATTACATCTATCTCCTCCTATCTTTATCTCTCCTACCAATGATCCTTTAATTTCTTCCTTCATCACTCTTCTTTCTTTCTTTGCTAGATATTCCTTCCTTATTCCTATCATCATTCCTCCCATTTCTCCTCCTTTTCTATTGCTCCCATTTGTATTTTCTCATGCATTTTTGTCAGGCAACGTCTAAATCATCACTGCCACCTCCCACAGCTCCAAACTCCTCATAAATTCTCTATCTTTCCTCTCAAATTCAGTAACATATTTTTATCCACACATTCCTCCCTTTCGTTTTTGCTTTTTTCAATTTCTTCTTCCCCTCTCACCCCTTGCTTTCTCTCCGAGTCCCCTCAAACCGCACTTTTTACTAATTTTCTTATCTCTTATCCCGATTAGGATAGTATGGGAAAATAAAAATTCAAGGTATGTGGTGGGAATTCACCACATACCTCAAATTTTTATTTTTCCATACTTAACCCACGTTCCCTTTCTGTTCCTTGTCTCCTATTCTCCTATACAGTATATTCTCTTGTTCCCGTATCTAATCACCTTCTATTCTCCGCTCACTTCCAAATAACTGTCTTTTCTGAAACATAACCTCCCTCTTATCTTCCCTATTATTTAATTTTACCAGCACCATTTCATCTTATACCTTTTATCACTATATTGTTCCTTCTTTCCTCTCTCTATCCTTTCTATCTCCTTCTCTTTTTTTCGCAACCCTTCCATAATTCCATCCTTCTCCACCCCCCCCCCTCTTCTAATTTCTGGGTTGCGTTTTGTATTCTTCCCATCCTATTTTCTAACTCCTCCACTCTTTCCTTTGGCACCCCCTGCTTTCCCAGTTGCTGCTCTAGACTTTGCGTCCTTTCCCCCGAGTTTTCCCTGACTTTCTCCTGTTTCCCTATTTCTTTTCTGAGTTCCAACATTTCCCGTATAATTTCCTGTTTTATTTCTTTCCCCGTTCCTTCTGTCTCTTGTCCTGCATGTCTATCACCTCTACCATCATTTTACGGTTCTCTATCAAATTTATGTCGAGACTTATCTCTGTTATGATCCATCCTCCCACTACTACTGCTTCTTCCCTCGGTAGTATCTTAACCATTTTCGAGGTTTTTAGGTTCGCTCCTTCTTCCTATAGTTCTTCACTGCTCCTTTCCTCTCTTTTCAGTTTCATAAAACATTCAATGAATCCAAAACTTTCCGCTCTCAATTTCATCCTTCTAATGTATTCTTATATATACCCCTTCCCTTTCTTTTGTTCTTCTCTCCCATGGGCGTTTCTTAACCTTCACCTTCGGAGTCCCTTTCTCCCTTGCCTTCACTTCCGATGTCACCCATCAATTACCTTCAGAACTCTCTGCCTTTAACCTCACCGCCTCCAGCGCCCAAACCCTGTACTTATGCCTCCCACTGCGACGGCACTCCAAAATAAGAGCTGTATTTTAATCACATAATTTTTGTAAATAAAAAACTAAAGAAAGGTAAGGCTGCTGGTGTGGATAGTTTTACCTCTGAATTGCTCAAGTGCAGTGGCGGATATTTGTTTGTGTGACTGTGTGGATTAATGAATACGTGTGCTGTGAACAGCGAAGTTCTGAAAGATTAGGGAAAGGCGATTTCGTCCCAATCTATAAAGAAAAGGGTGGTGGATTTGAGCCATGGAGATCGTGTGCCGACATTCAGCTTGCGAAAAATCACGAAAAAGCTTAATAGTGAACGAACAAGTTTCCTGTGAATTTTTTGATCTGGACAAAGCTTTCGACAAGGTAAATATAGCTAAACTTTGGGAGGTTGGAAAAAATGTGGTGCAAAGTCAACGCAGAAGGAACACTGTTTGACAAGAGAGAAAGAAATTTGATGGGATGGTTCGGTCATGTTGAGAGGATGGATGAAGAATGATCAACAAAGCAAGTGTGTCTAGGTATGATGAATGGTAGCGTACCCAAAGGCAGACCAAAGAAGGAATGGATAGAATATGTGAATGATACCCTGAAGAAGAGAAATATAAAGAGCTGTAGAAACACAAGAGCTTGTGTCAGTTTTTTTTCTGTTCGCAAAAAACATGCAACGAATTTTAAGAATAATCTAATACCTATCCCTGCTTCCTTCTTTTACACATCTCTTGCTCTAGTCGATTTTCAGTGAGTTTTTGACACATTAAGAATTTGAAGAATCTAACTAGTGCATTCCAGAATAAATTTCAACGCCTTGCGGGATTACAACAGTTTCAGAATATTCTAACCTTCAAACGAATTTTACCCAATAAGATAAGTTTGACAGATCTCAAGTATTTCTAAGAGATTTTGAAAACTGCTAGAAACTATCTATTACATTCAGGGAAAAACTTTTTTTTAAGGAATCACAACAATCACGGGATGTTTCAAATGTGAGACAGTTCTAGACGAATACAAGAGGTTTCATGGACTTTTAGTTATTAAGAAAGATTTCAAGAATTTGAAAAAACTAACTTGTGCGTTTCAGAAAGAATTTCAATTTCACCAAACGTTCTTATAGGAATTATTTGGGATTCGGAGAGGTCTAGAAATATTCGAAAAGAAGTCACGGGATTCCAAAGAATCCCGAACGGATTCAGTAGATAGATTGAATCTATGCTACTTCGTTCTCATAAAATGAGTCCGAGGCCTGCACATCTCAAAAATGGAATTGCGACTCTAACGATTTCTTTCCGCTTGAACTTGTTCTTCACCTATTTCTGATATATTTAATACCAAAGGGGAATTGTCCAATTCAAGTAAAATTCGAACTGAGAGACATTCGTAGGTCTGCACAGGATATAACGACATCCTGTCGTATGTCGACGTTTCGCGCGCGGATAGGACCTCACATTAAATTTTACGACGCAGGATATAAGATCCTTCTAACAGAGTTTCGTATACTAAATTTTATGACCAGCGTAGCCTGTGAGTCCAAGCGTAAAAAGCTACAATGTAGGAAGCGGGGAAATAAAAGGAAAATTGCGTTGATTGCAGAGAGGAATGAGGAATATAAATTTGGCCTTGACTTTTATCATTGATCCCTCCTTTCCTCCCAGCCGCTCCGTGTGATTAGGCTACGAATTTCCTGCATTTCCCAGAAGATCTTCCTGACTCCTATTATAAAAGTTTTTTTTTGATTCGAGAAGAAAGTGGGAAAAAGCTTTGATAACAGAGAGGAATGAGGAATCTGAATTTGCCCTACACCTCTATCACTAGTTCCTCCTTTACTTCCGTCAGCTTCAAGGGAATATGCTCTGAATTTCCTTAATTTCCTGAAGATCATTCTCGCTGTTCAAGTGAAAGTTCAATTCTTGCTCAGAACAAGGAAAATGGAAAGGGAAAATAGTCTCGATTGCGAAGAGGAAAAAGGGATTCTCAATCTGCCCGTGATCTCAATTATCAATTCATTATTTTCTTCCAGCAGCTCCGTGGTCTCCAACTCCTATAGTGAAAGTTCAATTTTGATTCCAGAAGAAAGTGGGAAAAAAACTGATAACAGAGAGGAATGAGGAATCTGGATTTGCCCCTCATCTCCATTACTAATTCCTCCTTTCCTACCGGCAGCTTCAAGGAAATATGCTCTGAATTTGCTAAATTTCCTGAGGATCATTCTGACTGTTCGAGTAAAAGTTCAATTCTTGGTCAGAACAAGGAAAATGGAAAGGGAAACAGCGATGATTGCAATGAAAAAGAAGGGATTCTCAATCTGCCCGTGATCCAAATCATCGATTCATTATCTCCTTCCAGCAGATCTGAGTAATTAGGATAGGAATTCTCAACGTTCCCTGAAAGATCATTCTGGCTTTTAACAGAAAAGTTCAATTTTGACTCGAAAAGAAAAGAGAAATAGCCTTCTTTGCAGAGAGTAATGAGGAATCTAAATTTGAATCTCTACTCCACCGTTAATTCTTCCTATTCTACCGGTAGTTTCAAGGACATAGGCTCTGAATCCCTTTGTTTCCTGAGGATCATTCTGACTATTCAAGTAAGAGTTCGTTTCCGAGTCAAAAAAAAGAAAAAAAAGGGGGAATAACGTTTATTGCGGAGAGGAAACAGAAATCTCAATAAAGACGTGATCTTCATCATCAATTCATCCTTTTCTTCCAGCAGCTCTAAGTAATTAGGCTCCGAATTTCCAACAATACACGAGAGATCATTCTGACTCTCCGAGAAAAAGTTTAATTCTGGTTCGAAGACAAGGCGGAAAATAGCTTTGTTTACAGAGAGGAATGAGGAATCCCAATTTGCCCCTTACCTCCATAATAAATTCATCTTTTTCTATCGGCAGCTTCAAGAAAATTCTTTTGTTTCCTGCAGATCATTCTGACTATTGAAATGAAAGTCCTATTCTGGATCAGAACAAGAAAAAAGAGAAGTGTAATAGCGTTCGTTGCAAAGAAGAAATAGAAATCCTAATCGGTCCGTGATCTGCATCATCAATTCATCCTTTTCTTCCAGCAGCTCTTAGTAATTAGGCTACGAATTTCCAACGTTCCCCGAAAGATCATTCTTACTCGTCAAGAAAAAGTTGAATTCTGGTTCAAAGAGAAGGCAGAAAATAGCTTTGTTTACAAAGAGGAATGACGAATCCAAATTTGCTCCTTACCTCCATAATTAATTCCTCTTTTCCTACCGGCATCGGCAGCTTCAAGGAAATTCTTTTGTTCCCTGAGGATCATTCTGACTATTGGAGTGGAAGTTCTATTCTGGATCAGAACAAGGAAAGAGAGAAGGGAAATAGCGTTTGTTGCGAAGAAGAAACAGACATCTCAATTGGTCCGTGATCTTTATCATCAATTCATCCTTTTCTTCCAGCAACTCTGAGTAATTAGGCTACGAATTGTCAACGTTACCCGAAAGATCATTCTGACTCTCCAAGAAAAAGTTCCATTCTGGTTCGAAGACAAGGCGGATAATAGCTTTGTTTACAAAGAGGAATGAGGAATCCAAATTTGCTCCTTACCTCCATAATTATTTCCTCTTCCCCTACCGGCAGCTTTAAGAAAATTTGTTTGTTTCCTGAGGATCATTCTGACTATTGAAGTGGAAGTTCTATGCTGGATCAGAACAAGGAAAGAGAGAAGGGAAATAGCGTTGGTTGCGAAGAAGAAACAGAAATCTCAATCGGTCCGTGATCTTCATCATCAATTGATCCTTTTCTTCCAGCAGCTCTAAGTAATAAGGCTTCGAATTTCCAACGTTCCCCGGAAGATCATTCTGACTCTCCAAGAAAAAGTTGAATCCTGGTTCGAAGAGAAGGCGGAAAATAGCTTTGTTTACAGAGAGGAATGAGGAATCCGAATTTGCCCCTTACCTCCATAATCAATTCCTCTTTTCCTCCCAGCAGCTTCAAGAAAATTCCTTTGTTTCCTGAGGATCAGTCTGACTATAGGATAGTATAGAAGTTTGCTATATATCAAACTGAAATTCCTTTTTTCCAATTTGATCATATCTTGGAGGAGATTGAATTCACGGAATCTAACAACAATCGCGTCAATTTCTTCATTTGATCTGGCACCGTTAAGTTCGAGCAAATCCAGGGTAATCCCTGCTGACTCCAAACATCTCATGAGTTGACCTAGCCAGTTGTATTTGTGATTCTTAGCGCAAGCAGTCTTAGCTAAATTTTGCATACATAACTTGGGATTACGCGAGTTTTCCATCTCGAAGACCATAGATATGTGACCCATATAGTAACGTTCTTTTGATAAGGGAATCTTGGATTTAAGCCATGGATGGCCACGAGGAACATTTAGAATGGATCAAAATACTAATCGCAGAAGCAGATGCTAAATTAGCCCTACTTACCACGTCGTAAACAGCTTGCTTGGATACACCAACCCTCGAAAAAGTAGTACCGAGGTAATCAAATATCGGCACAAATTCTAGAGGACTATCGTCGTATTTTAGGCCTAAGAATTTATCGCTGATTCTGCGCTTTTTAAATATAGTATCTTTTGCTTCTATTTTGTTAACTGTGAGCTCGTTAATTGCACAATATTACTAAAGGGCCATTAGTTTTCTGATCGCATCAATTTCAGTATCCGCAAAAATAATTAAATCATCCGCGTATATCAGCAAGACTATGTCCGTGTTTTCAATTATTCGGAGTCCGACCGAACCATATATCTCTAAAAGATATCTCTATGTCGGATGTAAGGAGATTGAACGTGATTGGACTGAGCACTTCCTTCTGTAGAACTCCCTCAGTAACGGGTACTTCCTCTGAGAGTCCGCCCCCTGTCTTTACACGTGTTGAAGCTCTTTCATATAAGCTTTGTGAGGTTCTAATGATTTTTTAGATTACCCCAAGATTGTAGAGCTTTGCCCAGATAAGAGGATGTTTCACAGATGGGAAAGCACGCGAAAAATCAACAATTATGGCATAAATATGCCTGTTCTTTTGCAAATCAATTTGTAAGGTAGCAGTAAGTGTGAATATATTATCCATACACCCTCTACCACGACGGAACCCTAATTGCGCTTCCGGAATTATGTGACATAAGGAATCCAATTTTTCCAAACTGAATAACAAAATTTGAGTGAACATTTTCGGTAGCGAATTTAAAAGGGCGATTGGACGATAATTGTCGGGATTTTTAGGGTCGTGTTTTTTGTGGACCATCTGTGTTAGGGATGTGGTCTAGTCTACTGGGATGTATTTATTCTGAAATATTTTATTGAATAAAGTTTCAAGGTAAAGGAACCAATTTTGTGGCAAGTTTTTATAGAAACAATTAGAGATCATGTTGGATCCCGCAGTTGTATTAGATTCACATTTGTTTATTGAATCAAGGATTTCTTGAGATGTGATATCCCCGTCGAGTAGAGGGTGATGTACATCTGTTAAACAAGTTGGTGACACAAGTTGGTCTCAGAGAAAGTGTTAGATGATAGAAATTCTCCAAGTCTTTGGCGGAAAAAAATGATATGGATCCCCCCTCTTCAAGCCTCTAAATTTATTCACGGTGCCCCACAAAGCTTTACTATCGTTAATCTCTTCTAGATCAGTAAGGATGCCATTTTAGAATTTAGGTTTTTCATCCGAGATCAGGGCTTGGTAACTCTTTTTGGCTACAATATAAGACATTTTTGTTTCATCAGAGAAAGCAGCAGTGCTGGTTTTCTCCAAGGAATTGGATAAGATTCTTTTGGCCTGCCGGCAATCTAGGTCAGAACAGGGTTTATCGCGCTTGGGTTGCCTATGGTTTGGAATTTTAGAGTTTAAAAATCTTGCAAGACCGTGGCAGTTCCAAAACAAGTAACTGGCGTTATCAACTTTCCTTCCGGCTTCTTGTTTTGTCGACATCCTGGAGTCTGCTGTTTGCCTGGCTCGATTTGTAAAGAATTATCGGAAGATCCTGACGGTGTTTACGATTTGAAGGCCTTCCGCTTAGGAGTTCCGGGATTGACGTTACCACGTGTTGTTTTGGATTGGGGTTGTGCTTCCTTTCTTCTGTCGTCTTTAGCTGCACGTGATAACAATTCCAGCTTCGAAATTTCGCTGCCTTCGAATCTTTTATCATCGACAAACATCCAGTTGTTGTTTAGTGAAGCCTTCAAACCATTTTCCCAGGCTCTCTTCAGAAATGGTAGCAGGGTTTTTCTTCTTGCTCGGACTTTTTTGATGTAGTCCTCAGAGAGGGAGATCCCTGCTCCTTTTGGTTTCCTCATTTGGGTTAAAATTAATTTTCTATCTCTGGAGAAGAAAAGCTGAATCAAGACAGGACGAGGGTTAACCGACCTGTTCAAGCCTAGTCGTTTGGCTAATTCGAGTTACTCGAGACGCATTTCGATGTTCAGATGGGTTTTGAAAACTTGACGGACTGCCTGAGAGATGTCTTCATTGTCCTCTTCGATAACATCAAATAGGATTCTGTCGCCCTGTTCCTTTATAGTATTCTTCAATTTTTCTTTATCAGCTTTGAGTTCAGTGTTCTCAAGTGTAAGCTGGTCCACCTTATTACGCAGAGACGAAATCAAAGACTCCAGTCCGCTAAATTTTTGTAATAGCTGATCGAATCGGGAAACAGGAAATTTTGATGCCATTTTCAAAGACTAATAGTTCCCAGAATAAATAAATGGATTCGTTTACATTCAAGGCGGCCTCTTCGTGGGATAATGACAGCAGGTATAAGAGCAGGTACAAGGCACACCGACATACACCGACATGCCGAATTCCGTTGCGTTGACGTAAGAAAGTACGAAGGGAGCACTGTAATTATTCAAATAACATTAGAGAACTTTAGCTAGAGCCCGGAAAGTACACTCAACCGGAAGACTAGGCATTCAGAATTGTTCAAAAACATTTGAAAACTATGAAAATTGGTTCAACTAGAAAATATATAATTAAAATTGAGAAGTAAACTGTAACGAGTCCGACTCCAAGTGAAAGTTCTATTCTGGATCAGAACAAGGAGAGAGGGAGAAAGGAAAAAGCGTTGATTGCGAAGAAGAAACAGGAATCTCAATTGGTCCGCGATCTCTATCATCAAATTCATCTTTTTCTTTTAGTAGATCTTAGTAATAAGGCTACGAATTCCCAACGTTACCCGAAAGATCATTCTGACTCTCCAAGGAAAAGTTCAATTTTGGTTTGGAGAGAAGAGAAAAATAGCTTTCTTTGCAGAGAGGAATGGAGAATCCAAATGCTTCCCTTCCCTCCATCATTAATTCCTCCTTTCCTGTCAGCAGCTTCAAGGAAATAGGCTCGGAATTTCTGTGCTTCCTGAGGATCATTCTAACTATTCAAGTTAAAGTTCAATTCTGGGTCAAAACAGGGAAAGAGGAAAGGGGGATAGAGTTAATTGCGAAGAGGAAACAGAAATCTTAATTGGTCCCTGATCTCCATCATCGAATTCATTCTTTTCTTCCAGCAGCTCTTAGTAATAAGGCTACGAATTTTCAATGTTACCCGAAAGATCATTCTGACTCTCCAAGGAAAAGTTCAATTTTTGTTCGAAGAGAAGAAAAAAATAGCTTTCTTTGCAGAGAGGAATGAAGAATCTAAATGTTTCCTTCCCTTCATCATTCATTCCTCCTTTCCTGCCAGCTTCAAGGAAATAGGCTAGGAATTTCCGTGTTTCCTGAGGATCATTCTAATTATTCAGGTGAAAGTTCAATTCTGGGTCAGAACAAGGAAAGAGAAAAAGTGAATAGCGTTGATTGCGAAGAGGAGCAGAAATCTCAATCTGCCCATAATCTCCATCGTAAATTCATCCTTTCCTTCCAGACGCTCTGAGTGATTTGGCTACGAATTCTTCGGAAGAACGTTCTGACTCAAAGTTAAAGTTCAATTCTTCTTCAAAAAATACAAAAAGGGGAAAATAGCTCTGAATGCAGAATGATACAAGAAATCTGTATTTGTCTCTTACCCCCATCATAAATCCCTTCTTTCTCTCCTGCCACTCTGAGTGATAAGGCTACGAATTCCCTTAGTCCCCCAGAAGAATATTCTAACTCACAAAGGAAAGTTCGATTATCCTATATGCAAACCAAAAGATTTGAAAATTTCTCAAATTTCTGCTGAATTCATAACAATGTCCAAAATTAGAAATAATTAAATCAATATGTTGACCAGCGGGATTCAAAAATTTCGGATTTCATATTCTGAAGGTATTCGTAGTTACTGATATCGAGAATAATATTAAAATTGCAGAATACACAATTGTGGATCGAGTATGCGGAAGGGTGAGAAAGGTACCTTGAGTCACTGATCTGGAATTTGAAATTAGAATTTCCGACACCTATAACGGTGAATTCAATACGGCGATCAACAGATTGAAGAAAATATTTGAATTATTTTAATTCTATTTTTCAAAGACATTTCAGGAAACTTATTCCAAATTTGATATTAAAATTTCGGAATTAGAAAATCAAGATCAATATGTCGATCAAAAGGTTTGATGAATTATAGGATTCCTCTAGGAATAATTTTTAAGTGGTTGGAGTAACTGTTTCCGAATTCGATATTATAATTCCAAACTTCAAGATGGTTGATTCAATATGTTGAATAGAAAATTTGAGAACTCATCAGATTCTTCTGAATTTTATTTTATAACGGTGTTTTGAGTCACTGATGGATTTGAAAATTAAATTTTTTAACATTAAAATTATAATGTACCTTGCACGACAGGACAGCCACCTCCTTTAACGGATCGCGTGCGCCCGGGAAATTTTCAGGGGATGAGTGAAGACTGTGTGTGTAGAATGCAGAAGGTGTACATGATCTAGAGGAAAAGGGATTGCGGGATACTATGCGCGTAAGGAAGCTAGATTTTTTGTTCCTACCGGAATCAGAAAAAGCGATGTGAGATTGATTAGGTGGAGAATGGTATCGAACTATGGTCAGGAAGGGACAGGGATTTGAACACGGTAGACAAGGAATGGGTTCATTGTCGCATGCTATGCTCCTGTTAATGTTGACAGTCAAGAGGCAAAAGACACCTTCTGGGACTCTTTGAATGATATATTAGAAACATGTGATTCAAACGAAAGGACAATGTTACCCGTAGACATGAGTGGTTGGATTGGTGTGCAACGCGAACGTACCTACATAGAGTACTTGGTCATTTCGAAGATTAAAAAATGAATGGTAATGGGAGTGAATTGATCAGTTTTTGCATTGAAAAGGATTCGCTTATTACAAACACTTGGTTCAGGAAAAAAATGATATAAATGCATACTTGGTGCGGAAGCGAAAGCCATGGTATGATTATTTCCGTATTTGAAAACTTAAAAATGAAGGAACTGCCGGTGTGGATTGTATTACCTCTGAAATTCTCGAATTCGTAGAGGATATTAGTTTGTATTGCTCTGTTAATTCATGAATATGTGTGCTGTGAACAGTGAAGTTCCGAATGTCTGAGAATTCCTATCTATGTTGGAGAAGATTTTGATCTTGGGACTGTGAAAGTTCGTGGCCTTGCTTTTGCAGATGACTAGATCGTTACGGCAGAATCAAAGGATAATTCGCTGATGAAGTTCAGTTGACCGGATACCAGCATGGAGAGCATGGTTCTTAGGATTAAGATGAATAAAACAGAAGTTTCTGTGTTTTAAAATAAGAATACGAAAACAAAATGCAATATAAGATAGATGCAGGGATTTCCAGACAGTAAAGTTGCACTAAAACTGAAACTTCGAAGAGGTATTTCATTTTAAAAGAAGAAATGTGCCAATTTGTTCTTTTCCACAAACACCTAATGAAAAGTATCCCATCATCGGTTTTCGTTTTCAGCGAGTTTTATCGTCTACTCTAACTACTCGTTCAAGCGCCCCGCTTTTGATTTGGAAAATTGGTCTGCCCTTTTTTGTTCGCAGTTTATTTCAAAGCTCTGATTTAAATGCTGTGAATTTACTCTGGGAAACTAGAAAAAAAGTTTGACGTTTTTCAGCTTTCATGTTACGCTAGGAAAGGCTACAACGTAGAAGGTGATTTCAATTCTATCCTTGCAAGTGTTGACTATGAAATTTAGAATTTATGGACAAGTGTTACAATTAAAGCGATATTTCATTTTTTTTGTAATATTTTGGAATAGAAATAAATACTCGCTGACGTCATACGATTCCTACTGTACCAACACTTTTTTGGTACATTCCATGTCGACGCCCATTATTGATGTCGTAAAAAGGGTGAATTTTCGGAGAAGATGATTAATTTCCTATCAAAAAGCCGATTTTTCTTTCAACTGAATTATATTTTCTTAACCAAATAATTTTTTAAGAAAGATGAACCTTTTGACCAACATTTGATCGAAAAATCGAATATTTGAATTTGAAACTGAAAACAATCAATTCCTTAATAAGCACGAAATAGTTCAAATTCTAGTTCGAAGAACTGATATTCAACAATGAACAAGAAATTTTGGAGAAAAAAGTTGACCTTATTTTTGGTTTGTTCGTTTTTCTACATGCGGCCAAATTTTTTTGGGGAAAACGCTTTCACCTCACCCTCCCAAATTTCTATTTAGAAAGTTATTCTAGAGAATCTGAATACTTTTCGGCAATACTTCGTTGTGATGTCACAAATTATACACAGATTATTGAGAGATGGAAGAAAATTTTTCACCCTTGCTTATTACTTCCAATATGATAGATTTAAGGCTTTCACGATGATCCGTTATGAAAATGAAGTTGTTTCGGGTTTCGATCGTGTACAAAGTAAAAATTTTGTCGACGTTTCGCGAACGTTACAGCTCGCATCTTCAGGACTGGCCCAAAACTGAGGTTTCAGGTTGTGATGCTAT
>WSXT02195081.1:0-19308 GCA_011762715.2 Neuroterus valhalla
AAATGAAATATATAATATTTTTGCCTATTTATTTAAGTCAGGAATCAATACTTGAGGATTCGAATATCTATTTCATGATTATGCATTTTATCAATGTCTACATTCAACATTTTACAAATGTTCAAGATCAAGCATAAGTCTGTCACTTAAGGGTTGCTTGAGACACTGACTGATCTGGGCAGCTATTCTATATTTCCGTAGATCAGGTAAATGTCCATTTATGGTAGGCTTTGCACATTAATTGGTTCATATCTACTCCATTCAATCGGCACCCGGTTTCTGCGATAAATGGCCGTTACCCTGGTCGAATGCCAGAGCACCTCTTCTCAAGTTCCCATTTTTACGCTCGAACTTTCAAGCTGAAAAGTTTGTCCCTTCAAGAAGATATTTCATGAAGAAAAAGTATCGCAATAAAATTTATCAATTTGAACATTCACCGTATTGATAACAAAAAAATCAGAGAGAATATTCTGCTATCAGAAACTGCAATGAAATATCAAATGAAAAGATTGTTTAATTTTGAAATGAGAGCCTTTAGGAACAAATGACTCTATCATTTCAAAATTGAATATTCAGAATTGAACAACTTCGAAGTATTGGATAACATTCATTTAATGACACGTTCAAGTTTAATAAACTCAACAGTTTATTAAATTATCACAATCTTCTGATTAAATGCGTTCAAGTTTGAAACATTTGAACCAAAATATCTTTCGAATGAAATAATTTACCTTGGAAATATTTATCAACTGCACTTACCGCTTGGACGGGCGCCTCTCGAGTTAGCGCCAATTTCTCGGCTGTTCATGCTTGAGTGATTCTGTTCCTCCCCCCGACCCTCGCATGATGCAGCACGACAGCCCATCAGCCTTGAAAAGGCAGGACCGTAATGCGTGGTATAGGAGTTGTTTACTTGAAGACTTGCGACGCACGTATTCACGAGACTATACATACGGTCCTGAGTGTTTACCTTCGCCTAGTCAGTCGTCGCGCCAAATCTGGTTCGAACTGGGTTTCTAATTGCTTCTCGCGTTAGGACCACAACCCCCGATACTGACCCCCGTCTAGGCAGTGAGTGTATATTTTATTGTTCCTTATACTTTCCGAAATTCAAAAATTTTAAGGAGCAATTCGAAATGGAATAATTTACAAATCTTAATCAAATTTAATCAAACAATAATTGAACTTCAATCATTGGAAATTGAATTTTTTTCGTATAGAAATTTGAAACTATACCAAATATTGTACCATCTCGAAGTAGGCATGTTGAAAACACAAGTTAGTTAAATTTGTCTTACACCATTTCAATTTGAAAAAGATTCAAAATTGAAACTTGTGAATCTAAAACTAAAAATTTGGTGTTAAGAAAATTAACATTATCTAATGAACATATTTATTAATTAAAAAATCTTTCCTGAGCCTAAAAAATATTGTCTACAAAAATGTGAGAAAGTTGATTTTTCCGTGAAGGAATATTTTTCTATTAACCATATCTGTTTCTTGAAGTTCCTAATCCTTTATTCTTCAGTCCCTCCGCTTTTGAAGAATCATTAATTTATCATTCACAACTCACACTTCAGTTAGTTTGTAGCATAAATCGTGTTCCATAAATCGTATTTCATGGAATACGAAGACTCGTAAATCTAGCGGTACCAGTAACGCATATAACAAGTATAGTTTCTTCTTATTATTTGCTAAAATAATACGATAATTTGTCCTAATAAAACGAATGATGTATTTTCGATAGAGAATCTTTTATATAGTTTGCAAAAATAAATTAGTTTAACTCTCACTAAATGGAAGCGCATAGAAACTCCAAGCTTTTTCATCCTAAAATCATGTTAAAATTCTGCAAGTTTAGATGTAGTCAACATATAGTTCTCAACAATCAACAGCTTTTTTATAAACTTTTTTACTAAAAACCACTTTAGGTTTTGCTATGAAAAATATATTCATTTCTGAATAAATCTGACCAATTCCCTGCAGCAAGTAGAAATATATCATTTTGCCATATTGACACCTCATTTCTTATATCTACTCGCTTGTTAGTTTAACGCGTGAAATTTCGTATGTTAACCAGATCTTTGCAAAACATAGTTTTTCTCGGCGAACGCATTACAGGTTTTACCTTTCAATTTTGAATAATATTGTCCGTGATGTAATAACTCGATAACGAATTTAGTCTATGAAGTGGCTGAATTAGGTAACAGCGGAGCACTGCTGACTATGGGAATTTATAGAAGCATCCCGCTGAGATCTGAACACTGGCTTTCAGACTTATCGTCACGATACATTCACGTTATGTAGGAATAGGAACCTTTTTAGTAGGTCATCTTTTATACTTATGTACTTATCAGTCTCATTCCTCTCCTTCTATCTTTTTTTCCCACTCACTCACCCAAGAGGTCCACGCCCCCCCCCCCCAGACATTGCCAATATATGATTCTTTTTGCGAATCGCAACACATTCCTTTTCGGCATCTATTATATTGTGGATTCAGTATCTTATTTTATTCGCAAGAATCAATAAAACGTTGCATACATCAATTATTAATGATTGCTATCTTTTATTTTTCAAATATTTTTCATGATCTTTTAATGGACTACAGAATCTCAATAAAGAATAAACTGAGAACCTTGTTCTCCTTTCTCTGTCCAGGTTCACCACCTTTAACCGGATCAGGGATCGTCAGAATTGTTGTACTGGATGTAAATGATCACAGTCCGGAATTTGCTCGGCAGGAATACAAAGCTTCAGTCACTGAGAATTCAACACCTGGTACTTGGGTTGCCAACCCTGTGGCAACTGATAAGGACGAAGGACTCAATGCCAAAATTCGGTAAATATTATCAGGGTCATGACACGATTATTATAATTATAATTCCCAATTTGACTCAGCGGGGAAAATAGAAAACTCTGGCACTGATCAGCTTTCCTCCAACCATCTTGTTTGAATTATGGAATGTCAGATTTCATTAATCTTTTGAAGTAAATTCACATTCCTGGATTGTTGAAGAAATATAAACATCTGCTTTTGCAATGAAAAATTGATTAATTTCTCGTCCTATGAGCAAAGTAAAAAAAGGTCTAATTAAATATAACGATATCTGGTTCTGCTTGTTACTTTCATATTTATGTCTGCACCATGATTATTTATACATAAACTTGTCAAATACAACTTTACTAGTAAAATTCCAACGTTAAACGAAGTAAAACTACGAAATAAAAAAGAATTGTAGAATTTTTCCAAAAACTGTTACGTTAGACAGATTACACGAAACGACATTTCAAAGGTTATCTTTTGCCATCAGATGTTGACACTTCCATTTTGGAAGTGGTCTTTTCTTGTCTCTGAAAATAAAAAAAACATATATGTACCCAAGCATATAGTTTCTATCAACTATGCAGCAGTGTATTTCATGGAGCTCTTCTCTGTTTGCAGGTACAGTCTACTAGGGGACAAGGCGGAAAAATTCTCCGTGAATCCTGGTACAGGAGAGATAGTCGCTGTGGAACCTCTCGACAGGGAACAGACAGCCGTTTACCACTTGACGTTGGTGGCGCAAGACTCCAGCCCAACGGAACCGCGTGCATCTGCCGTCAATCTGACAATTTCCGTGACAGACTTAAACGACAATGCACCTCGATTTTCCAGCCCGAGATACACAGCCTATGTGCCGGAAGGCACTAAACCCGGTATGAAATTATTATGCTAAATAACCAATGGTCACTACAATACCTCCAGCTCTACGATCCTCACGAGAAAATCGATTTTTTTTAACAAATAAAATTGCATTCAACTCGATAATGAAAGACTTTTCATTATGTATCTCGAAATTCAAACAAGCTTTGCTCATACCTAATAAATCCAATCCCTGGGATAAAGCGAAACCTATTTACTCGATGTTCTTTTACGATTTTTTATAATATACTCGCATACTGGATGATAATTCACTCTCTTCACCATTCCCAAAAAACTTATTGATCAAGAAGAGTTGATTAATTAATAAAGTGAAAATTTATATTTTTTCAGGAGATTTTGTCTTTGGAGCTAAGGCGATTGACGACGACTATGGTGAAAATTCCCGAATCGTTTATCGTCTACAAGGTGAAGATGCAAAGCGATTTATCATCGATCCACACAATGGGGTTATTAGATCAACGCAAGAATTGTCAAGCAGTGAAAGCACATACCAATTACAAATTCAAGCTTCTGACTCTGGTGCTGAGCCTCAAACAGTCACGGCTGATTTAGTCATTCACTTATGGGAAAGACAACTATTCCCGAGTTTCCGCCCTTCGATTAACACTAGGTTCACACTACCAGAAGACGTCCCAGAAGGACGAATCATCACAAAACTGAGCGCAACAACACCAACTTCTGGCGCAGCGAGTAATTTGGTTTTCGGCATGGCTGGTGGAAATGTCGGCGAAGCTCTGAGAATTGAACCCCATACTGGAGAGGCAAGTTTATTTGAGAACTAATGTCAAATTTATTTTGAAACAGATTGAAAGCCTCTCGCCTAATCGTAACAACTGTTGTAGAAAGGCTGTTAATTTTTATATCAAGATTTTTCGTTTCAAATTAGTAAATCTCAAACTCTTTGATTCGAAGTTGTTAGCTACAATTATTGTTCTTTTTTCAACCATTAGGAATTGTAAAATATTAAAAGATAAAAATTTTCTTATCTCAAATACTTCGCAAGATTTCTATTATAAAAGCTCTAATTTTAAAGGCATGAATTGAAAAAAGTCCAATTTTGATTTTTGGCGTATAAAATTGAAACTGTTTAATTTCCAAGAATTCCGTTACATTGTTAATATTAAATGCTTGGAATTTAGATTTTCAAAGTAATGACAGTGTTACATATGAATACGCTAAGATAAAAATGTTTTAATTTTGAGAGTTGCAGTTTTAACAGCTTCAGATTTCAAAGCGTGAAAACTCTCGAAGAAATGAATTTCCCATCATGAATTTTAGATGTTTTATATTGCAAATTGCTTTGAATTTTCTTGAGAATTTCTCTAGAACAACATGCATAAAAATTGTTCAATTTTTATTAGACCTTCAACTTTTTGTCTATAAACTTTGAAGTCATTTTATTTGATTTTAATCCTATTGAATGATTGTCTCAATATAACATTTCTTTGAAAACCACAATTGTTTCTTTTGTAGGTTTTGGTAGCGTCCGGTTTTGATTTTGAAACCGCTCCCCATTACGAGGCCTGGGTGGAAGTTCGCGATTCCGGAAATCCACCTCTTAGAAGTGTCGTTCAGTTGTTAGTCAATGTCACAGACTCCAACGACAACGCACCAGTAATAGAAAATCCAATTTACAACGCGACAGTACCAGAAGATGAATATCCACCTCAATTTGTTACTAAAATATCTGCAAAAGATGCAGATTCTGGGGAAAATGGACAAGTCACTTATCACCTTGTTCATGACTTCGATGAATCTTTCACAATCGACGAAAACTCAGGCGAAATTACCACCAACAATAAATTGGACAGGGAAGAGGTAAATATGAATGAAATAAATTTAGAGAATATTTTTAAATTTAGATAAAAATGAAGAACTAACACATTTTTATTATCTCAGATGTCTTCCTACGAGCTGATTGTTCAAGCAAGAGATCGTGGCGAACCACGACTAACTGGCACAACAACGGTCCTCATCACTGTTATTGATAAGAATGATAATCCGCCTCGTTTTACAAGACTGTTTAGTGTCAATGTTACTGAAAACGCTGAAATTGGAGCTTTCGTGATTAAAATTACCAGCAGTGATCAGGACATTGGTCAAAATGCGAATGTCACCTACAGTTTTACTGAGAATTCAGGAGGAAAGTTTTCCATTGATCCTTTGAGTGGGAACGTCACGGTTGCTGGACATCTTGATCGTGAAGAACAAGACGAATATCTTCTCAAGGTAATTTCATTATATTTCAAGAATCTCAACCAGATATAAAAGATCGGGAATGACTCTCATTCACAATGCGTGTCTGTTAACGTCGGTTTTACGTAGATTTATATTATTTAACTGCAATATTTTCCGTCCCCTACATAGTTCATACAATGATACTAAATTTATTGATTAGATACTAATACACACTCAGAAAAAGTTTACTGTTTGCTGTTTGGTAAAAAAATTGTTAGCCTGAAAAGCATTCCTTTAATTGTTATTTTGTTAAATTTTGTAACTTACGTTTTGTATTTTAATGTTTAGGTCTCCGCTGCTGATGGAGCGTGGGCAGCAGAAACACCCCTGACAATCACAATTCAAGACCAGAACGACAACGCTCCTGAATTCGATAAAGAATCCTACCACTTTCACTTCCCAGAGCTGCAAAGACGAATGGCTCACGTTGGTGAAGTAACAGCCACCGACAGAGACAAGCAAGGTCCAAATTCAGTAATTTCATACAGTCTTCTCCAACCGTCTGACCTCTTCACAGTGGATCCAGCAACTGGAGACATCTTCAGTAAAAGAACTCTCAGATACAAACACACCCACAGACCGTCCTCTCCAGAAAATGTCTACTCTTTGACTGTCGTCGCTACAGACAATGGGAAACCACCTATGTCTTCTAGGACTCTAGTCTACATTAGCATCGTCGACGCTAACAACAATGCTCCCAAGTTTGAACAAAGATCATACCTAACACCTGTACCAGAAGGATTTCCAATGGGTAAACGTCTCATGCAGCTAATTGCTACTGATGAATCAGACTTTGGAGTCAATGCTGAAATTGAATATTACCTGGCTAACGGAAATGGTAGCGAGTTCTTCATGGTGGAGCAGAAATCAGGTTGGGTCTATGTGAAAAAGCCTTTAACTTCTCTGAAATCAGGAACGACCTTCGTCTTGAGAGCCCGAGCTCTTGATAAAGGTGTTCCGCCTCAAAAGGACGAAGTGCCAATAACTTTGGTGATTACTGGAGAGAACCTCCATGCTCCAACTTTCGCTGCTGTTAGTTATCAAGTTAGAGTTCCCGAAAATGAGCCAGTCAACACGACGATTTTGACAGTGAGTGCTGTTGATGGAGATGATGGCCCGAATGGAATGGTCCATTACAGAATCTCCGCTGGAAACGAGCGTCAGGAATTCTCTGTCCACCCCATCACTGGTGCGATTACGATTCTGGAACCGTTGGACTATGATACAATTCAAGAATATCGTCTCAACATCACAGCAACCGATTTGAGCTTCGAGTCCAAACAAGCAATCGCTACTCTGACTGTCAACGTTTCTGATATCAACGACAACCCACCGACATTCAACCAGAGTCTCTATGAAGCGTATCTTCCAGAAAATTCGCCACCGAATAACTTTGTCTACAGGGTTATAGCGAAGGACATCGACTCTCCAAAGTACGCAGTCATCCAATACAAAATTCTTGGTGGAAGTGGGAAGGAACACTTCCAGATTCAACAAGACACTGGAGTGATAATTTCTAAAATCAGTTTCGACTACGAAGAGGCTAACGAATATACATTGGACATCGTAGCTGCAAATCCGGATACAAATCCTCAAATGGTTGGGTTTACAACCGTTCTTGTTCATATCACCGGTGTAAATGAATTTTATCCAAAGTTCGTCCAACCAGTTTTCCATATGGATGTTTCCGAAAGCGCAGAAGTGGGAACATCCGTCGGATACGTTCAAGCAACAGATCAAGATGCTGGAAACGATGGAAGGGTTTATTACCTTTTTGTCGGATCATCAAACGACAAAGGATTTGCAATTGGACCAGATTCGGGAATGATCACCGTTTCTAGGAGATTAGATCGTGAAACACAGAACCGAGTTGTGTTGACTGTGATGGCCAAAAATGGAGGCGGTATTCGAGGAAATGATACTGATGAAGCTCAGGTGATTATTTCGATTCAAGATGGCAATGACCCACCGGAATTCTTGCAGAATGTCTATGATGCAAGCGTTTCTGAAGGAGCTGGACAGGGGACAAGAGTTGTGGCTGTTCGAGCAATTGACAAGGACGTTAGGCCGCAGAATAATCAGTTTTCCTACTCAATAATCGGTGGAAACGTGGGCCAGGCGTTCAAGGTCGACCCGCAAACTGGCGACATCGAGACGGCGAAACAACTAGACCGTGAAACTGTGCCCACGTATGAACTGATAATCGGCGCCATAGACACTGGATCGCCGCCTCAAACCGGCACTGCAACCGTTCGAATCGAGCTCTTGGATGTAAATGATAATGGACCGGATTTTGCTTCTAGCGAAGTGATCGGTTATGTTAGCGAGAACGAGCCGGCTGGTACGGTTATCATGACCCTCACGGCTACGGATCCAGATTTACCACCGAACGGGGCTCCATTTTCATACAGATTGGTTGGAGGAAGGCAGAGCGATTTGGTCATTTTGGATAAACATTCTGGTGTTTTGAGGACTACAAAGAGTTTGGATAGGGAAATGACTCAACAGTTGGATCTTGTGGTAAGATTTCTGGAAATCTATGATAATGCAGTACCTGCTAGATTTATTCAATCCGTCTTTTCACATTGAAGGTGTTTCCAATTTTCTACTTGTTTTTATATTATTTTGATTTTTTCTCATACCATGAAGTGATGTGGAGGTTTAAAAATTGGCATTTTAATCATTCTTATTTAAAATGATTGATGCAGTTTTAACCAGAAAAATGCGTTGCTATGAATCAAGCTCATCACTCAAATCTCAGAAGAAATGTCCATTCATTTCTCACATTTCTCTCTCAAAGTCAAATTTTCCGTGGACATTCAAATCATTAAAAATAATCATTCTGAATTTGAGGTACTCAAAACTAAATTGAAAAGTGAAGCACGTATTCCAAGTGGGACAAGAATACTTTAAAATCGTTTAAAATTTTTACTAAAACATATTGATTGAATTTACTCTTTCAAACATTCAAATGGGAGATGAAGGAAATTTGACACAGGAAAATTGAAGCTTCTCTCAGTATCAAGCATTTTTGGCATATTCAGTATTCATAGTAATTGGACCTTAAAATTTAATAGATATCCGAAATTTGATTCTTTTTTATTTATCAATCCATTTTATTTTTTTCTATAGGTCGAAGTGGAAGATTCAGGCACCCCACGAATGAAAAATGAACATTCGTTAACAATAATCGTCCAGGATCAGAATGACTGTCCCTCAACTCCACGATCTGTTCACGTAATGGTGCATTCCTACAATAGTCTTACTCCCTTAGGAAAAATTGCAAACGTCCATCCAAACGATCCTGATACCACCGGCGACTACAGTTGCAAAATATTGCACGGTTCGAACTCTGGCGTGCTCAACATACCGGTCGGTTGCGATTTGCATACCAGCAAAATTACGCCAGGTTCGTGTTCGAAAGTTCATAAATTAGTCTGAAAATTACACGCATGCTGTGCCATTAATAATTCATAGAATTCATAAAGAAAGGCTGCATCCGTTTCAAAGAGCAACATTATCTTCGAAATCAAACGAAGAAGAACTAATGTCGATTAGCTTTAGCCCTTTTTTAACTTTTTTTTTCTAACATAGCAGCATCTAAGATACTGACTAGTTATTAGTTTGATGATGAAATAAACTGATGTATTAATAATAAACTGATTTTGTCCCAGGTCTCGGATATTCCTTGAGCGTTTCCGGCAACGACGGTCGACACCCAGACGTGATATCAAAGGTGACAGTCGATTTTGCAACGTTTACAAATGTAACAGTCGAAAATAGCGTTGCTCTCCACATCTTAAAAATGACGGCTAGCGAATTCCTAAGTCAATACTACCGAGCGTTTTTGGACACTCTTCAAGAAAATATCAACGTCGAGGACACCCTCTCAATCTACAGCATGAATGAGAACGAAGCAAATCTGGAAATTTATTTGGCAATTGCAACCCCACAAGGTTATCTTTCAAAAGACGAAGTGATTGAGCTGCTAACTCATATGCAAGATCAAATACAAAGTTTGCTTGAAAGTAATTCCGTGACTATTGGATATTCTCCTTGCAAACAGTCGTCCTGTGACAATGGCGGAATTTGTACTGAAGAAATCGCCGTTTACGAAGATGCGAGAATCACCGATAGCTCAACGTTAATCTTAACATCGCCAAAAGTAATTCAGGAGATGGTCTGCAAATGCCGAGATGGTTTCACAGGGGAACGATGCGAAAAGAAACAAGATCCATGCTCTCCGAATCCATGTCAGTTGGTGAGTATCGTTAATATATGTACTGAATCTTTGTATCGTGGGGCGACGAACCGTTAAGTAATATTTATATTCAGAAGCTCGAGATGTTTGACTTGTTTGACATCACTGTACGGAGTAAAGACAGAATTTATGCAAATATGTTTGATAACTACAAACCTTCCTAAAAACATACCCCTCGTGCTTCACTTGTCACTGTTGCCGGCCTTGATTTTTAATTTCAATACTCTGAAAGTTTCTTCTTTAACTCCATGAATTTCCATTTCAGGGTGGACAGTGTCGTAGACTGGGATACGATTTCCATTGCACGTGTCCTTTGGATCGAGAAGGAAAGTTCTGCGAATTGGAAAGAGGAGACGTCTGTGCGAGCAGTCCTTGTAGAAATGGAGGTTCTTGTAAGGAAAGTCCTGATGGTTCGAGCTTCTTCTGTCTATGTCGAGCTGGTTACAGAGGAAATCATTGCGAAGCGATCGCTGATTCTTGTAGACCAAATCCTTGTCTGCATGGAGGTCTTTGCGTTGGACAAAAGCCTGGCTATCGGTGCAGCTGTCCAGATGGGCGTTACGGGAGACACTGTGAAAAATCAACATTTGGATTTGACGAACTCTCTTACATGTCATTCCCAGCTTTAGACTCCAACACAAATGATATAACTATCGTTTTCGCAACAACCAAATCCGACGCTCTCTTGTTATACAATTATGGACCACAGAGTGCAGGCCGTTCAGATTTCGTTGTTCTGGAATTAATTGGTGGCAGGATCGTATTTTCGTATGGAGGAGCCAGAAGTGCAATCACTTCCATCACGATTAAAGCTGGAAAATCGTTAGCTGATGGAGGATGGAGAAAAGTAACAGCGACGAGAAATGGAAGAGTAGTTTCTCTGAGTGTCTCTAAATGCAAAGAACATGGCGATGTTTGTGATGACTGCAAACCTGGAGATGGAATGTGCTATGCGGATGACATAGGACCTACGGGGTTAGTATTTTTTATTGTTCTCAAATTTCCTCTATTTTAGCATACCAATTCTATCATCAATACTAATTGGTCATCTCCTTCCAGAACTTTGAACTTCAATAACAATCCTCTGATGCTTGGCGGATTAGCAAGTGTTGATCCTCTTCTGGAACGACCTGGCCAAGTACATTCAGATGACCTCGTTGGCTGTGTGCATTCTGTCTCAATAAACGGAAGATCTCTCAATCTCACAAATCCATTATCATCCCGAGGAGTGAAATCAACTTGTGGTAGATCCGAACGAAGTCCCTGTGATAGAAACAAGGAAGATTCCAATTTCATTTGTGGTGGTTCTGGAAAATGCTACGATAAATGGCATCAAGTAGCTTGCCAATGTGGTAGAGTAACCGCTCCTAATTGTCAGGGAGCACTAGAACCAGTCAGCTTGAGCGAAGGCGGCTACGTAGAATTTAAGGTACGAAAGAGTCTCAAAACTGGTAAAAAAATGTCATTTAATTCCCTTAGGATATTGGAATCAATAGTTGTTTCTTATATATTGCAGATTTCGGAGAAACATCGTCGAATGCAACTCTTGGAATATCTTTACGGAGGTTCTACCTTATGGCATAAACATCGTGTCACAAGATCTATAGACGAAGATACTCTCTTTACTTCTAGTCCACCACCAGCGAAAACGATCAGCTTGATGTTCAGAACTGTGAAACCTGATGGAGTTTTGATATATGCTGCTACTAATAAGCACTATACTGCCGTCGAGGTAATTAGAACATTGCTAAAGATTATTTTCTAATCCGATACCTAAAAATCCTTGACGATACCCAAAAATATTTGTCGCATTTCAGCTAAGCAATGGACAATTGATGTACGCATCTTTGCTTGGATCTCCAGTCAATATGACAGGATCCGTTGAAGGAAGTTTGGCAGACGGTCGTTGGCACAACCTAACTCTCCACGCCCACTCCCGAGGTCTAAAACTCCTCATCGATGGCAACTTAGCAGGCGATGAATTGGATTCCGCAGGTGTCCACGATTTTCTGGATCCCTACCTATCAATTCTCACCATCGGAGGAATTAGGCAAGACCTTTACCACGTCCACAACAACGGAAGACCCAAGAGTTTCGAAGGCTGTCTAGCAAACTTCACAATCAATGGAGAACTCCAGCCCTTCAACGGTTCTGGTTCGATCTTAAAAGATGTGATCTATCACGGGAAAGTCGGTCTCGGTTGCAGAGGACCAATCGGAATTTCCGCAGCAGCTGCAGCAGATCCTCTCAGTATTGGAATAACTCTTGTGATAGTTTTCTTTATAACACTCTTAGTCGCCATATTGGTAAGTTTTGTTGTCTTTCGACTCAGAAGACAAAGCAAAGAAAAATCAGCAACGACTGTCGTCAACAAAAGCACGAATGCCATCATCACCGGAAATGCTTTAGTTGGTTCTCAAGGAGACAGCATACTCACGAGACATGAAAACACCTACATATCCGACACCTCGGACTTACGAGGTGTCGGTCACATGGGACCTGAATTGATATCCAAGAAGTACAAAGAAAGAGAGATAAATGCAACCGAGCATCGACCTCAACGACCCGACATTATCGAGAGAGAAGTCACGAAGTCCACACCAATCCGGGACGAACATCCTCCACTTCCTCCACCAACTCAGAACTCCCTTCATTCTCATGAGCATAATGCTGAGCCGGATATGCCCGAGCATTACGATCTTGAGAATGCGAGTTCGATCGCTCCAAGCGATATTGACATAGTTTATCATTACCAAGGCTACCGAGCAGGAATGAGGAAATATAAAGCAACATCTCCCCCTATTGGGAGCTATGCTAACCATCACAAACACAACGGTCAACAACACCGTCACACAGCACCTTTTCCACCGAGGGCGATGCCACCTCCACAAGTTGGCCAGCCTCCAGGATCAGCTCAAAAGCTTCACCAGAGTACTCCACTAGCTCGACTTTCCCCAAGCAGTGAGTTGTCTGCTCAACAACCTAGGATACTCACTCTCCATGATATCAGCGGAAAGCCTCTCCAAAGTGCCCTTCTGGCAACGACCTCTTCTTCTGGAGGAGTTGGCAAAGATGTCCTCAATTCCAACAGCGAAAGGAGTCTCAACTCTCCAATCATGAGCCAACTTTCTGGTTCGACTGCCAGTCGGAAAGTTCCTCAATCAAATGAGACCGTCAACAATGTTTCTTCAGGACCAATGGGCCTCACCGCTGAAGAAATCGAGAGGCTCAATTCCAGACCCAGGACTTCGAGTCTGGTTTCCACCCTGGATGCTGTGAGTTCATCGAGTGGAGCGAGAGGACCTCCAACCCATGGGCCTCTTCATCTGCACAGGAGGCACACTCCTCCACCTGAGAGACTGAAGAGGCGCAATTCTTCAACTACGGACGAGAGTGGTAACGACAGCTTCACTTGTTCGGAAATCGAGTACGATAACAACTCTTTGGTCGAGGATAAACGATCGGATGACTTGTTCAGCAAACCGGAAGACGAGGTTCCCGACAGGACGACAGAGTCCTCGCCCTCCACTAAACCTCCGCTACCACCAAACATTAACTACGATGGGTTCGACAGCTCATTTCGGGGGTCTCTAAGCACTTTGGTGGCGTCTGATGATGATCTCTCGACTCATATGGGAGGACTCTACAGGCCAACCACGAATGGGTCGCCATCGACCAACACCGCTCTCAGCTGGGATTACCTTTTAAATTGGGGACCGAACTTTGAGAGTTTGGTTGGCGTATTTATAGACATTGCTGAATTACCTGATAGTGCCAGCAGGGTGCCAAGTACTCTTAGATTACCGGCTAATATTCCCAAACCGTCAGAGGAATACGTTTGAGAGGTCTGCATTTCGATACATACATGTTTAGAAAAACCTCTTTGTCCTGGAGTTTGCGTCTATACTAATTCGAATAGATCACTGAAATTTGAAAACGTTACATCAATTGACATATTGTAGAGTCGTAGAACTACCAGCGCTCTTGACGGAATGTAATTATTTTTCAAAACGGGGATGACTGAAAAGAGATAATTAGAAAAATTGTTCTTGCCATAAAATGTTCTCTAAGCGAAACGAAGTACAGAAGAGAAAACTAGGTTTAACAATTAAAAAGCTAGAACTTAAAAGCTATATTTTTTAAAGTATCCTGACATCTTGTATCAGGATGTCAGCGAGTTTGTACAGTCAATAGCGAAAAATTGCCCAATTAAATAAGCTACTTTAAGAAGCCTGTAATTATATAAAAATTTAGATATGGTGCAATGTTCTTGTAATTTTATTGCGAATTTCAAAAAACTGTGTTAGAAAGAAGAAGCGGTGTAGGCTTTCCTGATAGTCCAATTATTATCCCTGAATCTAATGTAATATTTTTGTATATTGGCCAAATTTATCATTAAAACTAGGAAACGTTTCAAAGCTCGCCCTCCGCATTTCTAGCCATAATCGTAATGAAACAATAGACGTTGTTGACAACGCCAGACTGATTTCGTAATCATTACGATACTGCCATGAAAAACTCTTTTTTCCATTTCCTATGTAAGTCATTGAATACTTTGTAAATTATAACTCTTGTTTGTAAATATTTTGCGCGACTGTATTGTACAAAAAAAGAAATGAATCAGCAAAATGTGTGTTAATGAATGTTTTGTGTACGTGTGCTATTTACAAAATTTGTAATAAACACGAAAATATAAATTACGAGTTATCTCATTACCTCCTATAGCATTAGTATTGCATTATAATATGTTATAGGCAATGATTAGCATTACGGGAAATTACGTAACGGTAGACATTTCGAATCAGATTAATTTGTATTATTTTAAAAATGGTACAAAACACGTGAAAATACTTCACAATGAAATACAATGTTTTACAAAATGTAGAAACTTTTCAAGTACGCATATTCTTCAAATACAAAATTCACTGTAATTTTCTCCATAACGCGCACACACAGACACACATCGATCTGAAAATTATACAGTGGGAGGTACAGAAATTCTCTTTAGAGATGAAATTTCATACACAATTAGATAATTATTATGACTAGCAGCCAGGAAACAGGGTGGCCGCAGTAATGATCAATTTCCAGGAATTATATAAGACTGAAAAATTGCTATTTGATCACATAAAGTTCAGCTCAAAATTTTTTTAGAATTCCTAATGTTGCAATTTTGATCATTCTAATCACTCCAAGTTTTACAGCTTTAAGAATTAGTGTTTAAAATCTTCATCTTTTAACATATTAAAATTAAAACAAAAATCGGTTACCTCTTGAGATTTTCAATTTCAAATTGATTAATATTACATTTGTAAATTTTCATATTTTACTTCAACATTTTCAAGTTGTTTATTAAAAAAATTGTAAATACAGTTTATAATAACGAGAGAAACTTGATTTAGAAGCGTTTGAAATCAAGACATTCTTTACGGCGAAACCTTTACAATTAAATAATTAAACGGGAATTCTTTTAAAATCAACAATTCAAAATTTGAACGTTCAAAATTTAACAATAATTTCTAGTGCAAATAATAATTCTAATTCTATATAAAAAACATTAATAGTTCAGTAAATAGAAATTCAAAACGTTAAAAATGAAATAATTCAGGATCGCCGTTTTATGAATCAGACTTAACAAATAGTACTGATAGTCCGGTCAAATTAGACATTTGAAGGTACATAAATTCCCATCACGCTGAAAGTGAGTGAAATCGTTCAAAACATAATTAAAATCAACATATCAAAACTCCCTGTCGTTCCGGTACGAGCAAAAAAGTTGACTTGCGGTCAAAGGTCAAAAAATGAGTTTTTCGCAAGTTTTATCGCAAAAGTACTTCAGACAAAAATTGTAGATCATAAAATTATCTATTAAAAAGGTATCAATCATTTTTTTCCTGAAAACTTCCGTTTCTGAGATATAACGATCTAAAAAGTTGTAAGTGTCATAATATGCACACGTTTCCACGCCACCACTTCGTGCGTTTTTTTAACGTGGTTTCCCCAGTAGGCTATTGTATAATGAGTTTTTTTTGTTTAATAAGATTTTTTTATTGCATGTAAGATATTTGCAAGGATTGGAATTGGTAAAAGCGATGGAAATTGAAAAACAGTTGAAAAATTCATTCGTCAGATTCATCATCTTCAATTATGTACCTTTACTCCTATTTTTTGGTCTAATTTGACAGGACTACGAATTGAATTTCTTATTTAGACAATACCAAATTTGAGAATTTTTAATTGTTAAATTTTCAATATAAATCCAAAATGAAACCATTTTCAACTCAAGATTGGGATTTCACAATTAAAACAAAAATAGTTGAACAATGTACATAGTTTAACGATAATAATTTTGAGATTATAATTTTGATCATCAGTAACACTTCTTCGATTCCAATTGGATTTTTTTATTTCGGAAGATTCGAGTTTGTATGTTCAATTTATGAAATTTTAAATGTTCAAATTATACAGTTTTGAACGTCTGAGGTTTTTTTGCAATTATTACATTTCTAAAATCTTGCAATATTGAGGGGTTTCCAATTTTGAATCAAAAAGTATTGAATTCATTTCATTTGATTCCGTGAAATCCTAAGCACGTTGAATCAAGACAATTATATGTGAAAAGCTCTAATTAATAAATATTTCAAAATCCATTTTTTACTGTTTCCAGCTAGCCTTCTCCAGTATGGGATAAAATATGTTAATATTAAATGATTGGTACTGTAATTGAAGTTTGAATGCTGTATATTAGGAATTATTCAATGTTATTAACTTCACTTTGAAGTAAGAGAAAAAGTAATTCTCATGTATAGATCGCCGAACTATTTAGGCTTCAGAATGAACCCTATGCAAATTAGGAAGTTCCTCTTTTTTAACTATACATTATTGGAGGTTAGAACCTAAAATTGCTGAATTTTGAATGCTTCACATTTTGAATGCCTGAACAAACTTTAAAAATACTAGTTAATGGCCACCCTGGAAAAATTCTTGAAATAAATCTTCAAATGATAAACTTAAGAGTAAATAATATAATCATTATGACAAAGAATAATGTTAAAAATGTCATGGAACCTAATTATTTTGTGTCTTGGATATGATTTATATACTTTGTTCGAAGCAGTCTATACGGAGTTTTTGCGGAATTCATCCAGTCTTATGATTATGTAGATTGTAGATATTCTATACTGATTACTGATTAGATTACTATACTGATTAAAACTATTAGGAATGAATACGAAAATGATCATTACAATTTGGTTTTCTTCTCTGGATTTTTATCTTACAAGAAGAAGCTTCTTGAATAATGAAGACTGTAGAATATAACTACTATAAGCACTGATATTGAATACTAAACCTAAACGTTATGAGTAATGATCACACAACTACCAGTTATCTAAGAATTCAAATCCAGTCTTTGGAATGGAATCATCCTGATTTAAATGAGAGGATTGGTAGCTACTGTAAGAACTAGGAGTATCCAGCAACGCAGTAGATTCTGTAGTGTCACTAGACTGCTGTCGTATGGTACTTAAACTTATATTCATTTGAGACTTATCACTAATTGATGTCTTTTGTGCGTTTCTCATTGGCACCAGACTTTCGAGGTCATCGTAGTCGTTTTGTATCTTCATCAAGGAAGTCTTGTTGATCAATTTTGAGAAGATATTCTCGGAGTTATCACTATCAGTAAGACTGTTGTTGAGAAGATTGCTCCGATCACTGCTTGAAAAGACAGTGTCTGAGTAATTATCAGATTTGTAGAAACTGAGCTGTTTGGAAGATGAGTTGTAATCATCATTGAGCGAAATTTCTGTATCCTGGGAATTTTGCATCTGATTCAAAAAATGTGGAGAGCCCATGATGTAGCTATCATAGGGGTAGGATTTAGTTTCTTCTGATGAGTCCGATAAACTGAGATTCATTTGTGATTGAGTCATGAACGAGAAGGGAGCGGAATGTTCGTCACGCCAGCGCAAAGTCTGGAACCAATATTATATATTAAGTTTTCAAATGAACGTTTTACCGTCTATTTCTATGAGTCAATCGAATTTTTAATGTCACGTTTTTCAAACAAATTTTAAAAGAACAGAGGATCAGATTTATAGTTTACAAGAACTGAAAATTAAAAAACAAATCTGCATGTAGAGGTTTTCAAAATTTAATGGTACCTAATAAATTCAAAATCAATATGCCTGAGAAATTCAGTTCGAATCATTCAGATGAATTTGATATTTCAAATACTTTAGGATCCGAATGAAGTGAAGTTAGGATTCGCACATTTAATCCATATTCCTTCGAAACGAAAAGTATAACATTCTGAATCTAATTCTCAACAGAGCTTTGTTATTCTCAGAATTTTAGAGTTCTTAAGAAGAACAACAAATTGTGAAGCTTTGAATTTAGGATGTTTCAAAGTTTTTGATTTTTATTTGAACTTATGGCCGTTTCAAAATTCCGTATGAATAGCCAAACATAAATTATGAACTATTTATACCAAATTTTCGGGATCAATAGCTCGAAATTCTTACCTCGCTATCAATACAGAAAACAGTATTATCTAGGAAAAATGTGTTTACGCAGCTATTAATATGGAAGATTTTTTTATCTGCAGGAAGAAATATATTCAACAATCTGTAAATAAGGTAACTCAAGTTATTTCGGTGGTTTTTTTTTCATCGAGGATAACATTTTTCGTATTGATAGCGAGGTTAAAACTTTCCGCCATTCATCCCAACAATTCATGAAACTTCGATTTCTTTCATGAAGAATAACATTTTCCGTATTAATTAGAAACTTTGATACAAACATTTCATAATTGTTGTATCGGCTACTCATACGGGAATTTCGTGATTAATAGCCCAAATCAGTGTATTGGAAGTTAATCGCAAATTTTCTTGATTACTAGTCCACATCGTTGAAATGCCATTAATCACGGATAAAATTATAAGTCCACTGAATTTGGGAGTACGTACAGTATAGATGTTCTCGAATTTAAAAATAAGATAACTGAAAATCGGCAGTATTTGAATTCTAAAGCTTTAAAAAAATCGTAATATTCTCAAAATTTAGAACTTTGAAATACGTGTGGGGGCAGGGACGAATCTAGAAA
>WSXT02195092.1:0-19308 GCA_011762715.2 Neuroterus valhalla
CCAGTCCTGAAGATGCGAGCTGTAACGTTCGCGAAACGTCGACAACATTTGTAGTTTGTACACGATCGAAACCCGAAGCAACTGCGTTTTCACGATTTAGTTTTCAGTTTCCCTCTCTCACACAAGTCGCGTGTATCAGGTCGACTTTGACCACTCGCCCTGAACAATTTAACTTTTCAGAGTAAGCCCCCTTTCTTCGGCGCACGTCATATATAGATCAATTTGTATGAAAGTATATGATTCAAGCATTGTTGATAATCAATACTCCAGATCCTTGGAGTCCAGAATATAATTAACTGTTTTGTTCGAATTCATATTTTCTTGGCGGGAGGAATCCTTTTTGGTTGAATACTAATTTTTCTATTTCAAATTCAATTATTCTGGTAGGGATTCTAATATTGAGGTCGAAAATTCATATTTTCTGGTAGACGATTCGATTTCTTCGTAGATAATTCAACTATTTGGTTGGGATAAATGTTTTACAGAAGTAACATTTTTATATTTGTCGCAAAACATCCTTTAGCACAACAGATCAAATATTGCAAAATGAATCAATTTCGAAAAGAATATTCAAATTTTCAACAAAAATACATTTTTCTACAAAAAATTGAACAGTTTAACACAAAATTATAAAAAATCAATTAACGATACCAAAAAAAAGAGTATTTTTCCAACAAAATAGTTCATGTAGGTGGATATTTAAACGAGAAGATTATTTTTCAAATACAAAGAATAATTTTCAGAGTAAAAATACAACGTTGCAACAAAAACGACGAATTTCGAGTTCAAAAAATAATTATTTTCAACGAAAAATGGAACAGTTACATGTTTTGTTACAAAAACCAATTTCAAATCAAGCATAAAAATTTTATGCAAGAGCAAAGAATCTTCCATTAGAGGAGTTGAGTTATAACAGATGAATCAACTTTGACTGATAAAGATATATTGTCAATGAAAGTTTGAATACTCAAATTTGAATTGGAAAAAAATGGAAACTAGCCTCCGATTGCGAAAAAAACCATCATTCAAACAGATCATTACACTTTTACAACCAATGATGAAGAACCAAATGAAATTGTGAATATTTAACTGAAGTAGATAAATCTCAAATTCGAAAGACGAATTTTCAACTGAAATAGTAAATCTTTTACTAGAATGGTTCGCTTTTTAACAGGAAGTTCATTTTTACCAAAAAAATGCAATTCCTAAAAAAAAATGGTTCAAATTTGAAGTATAGAAATGCGAATTCTGAAACATAATAGAAATAGTGACATTTCTGGCTTAAAAGAAATAATTTTAAACTAAACATAAGAGTTTTCAAGTAGATGAATGTTCGACCAAAATGGGAAGTGTTTGATTGTATAACTTGAATTATTAACCGTGAAGAAGAATTTTTGAAGGAGAATATAAATTTCCAAAGGAGAAGATAATTTTCCACCAAAATAGCGATTTTCGGACATCATATGTAAAGTTTCAACGGATTTATTGAATTTTCAATTCAAAGAAACAAATTTTCATCGCATTTCCAAATTCTGAACTGGAAAATATCAATTTTCCACTAAAAATGGAAGACTTAAATCTTCAGCTGAATGAATTGATTTTTAACCAAACAGATGAATTTTCAGGTATAATGATGAATCTTAAACGGGAATAGAGGTGTTTTATTCAGAAAGAATGATTCAAAAATCAATGTTCAACTGAATACTTGAAATTTTACCAAAACAAATGTGAATTGATTTTTGAAAAAGTAGTTACAATTTCAACCAGAGTTGAATTTTGGATCGGAATAAAGCAACTCTAACAAAAAATTTGAATTTTAAAGAACAAGTTCAAATTCAAAAGAAGTAGTTCATTTTTCAACTAAAATAGTTAAATATTTCTCATTTTAGTCGAACATTCATCTAGTTGAAATCTCATATGTTTTGTTTAAATAATTTGTAAGACAAAAATGTTACTATCACATTTATTTTTGAAAATTTTTATTTCTATAGTTCAAATTTGAACCATTTTGTTGAGAAATTGAAATTTTTGGTTGGAAATGAATTTTCTGTTAAGAATCCATTTTTTCCATTTTAAATTTGAGTATTCGAATTTTCGTTGAAAATTTATCTTTTTTCAGTAAGAGTTAATATATCTGTTCGAACTCAACACCTCCAGTTGACGATTCTTTGCTTTAGTATGAAATTTCTATGCTTGGTTTAAAATTGGTTTTTTTAACTAAAAATGTTACTATTTTATTTTTTTGGAAATAATTATTTTTTGAAATCGAAATTCGACTATCTTGTTGGAACATTGTACTTTTCCTTTGAAAATTATTCTTTCTATTTGAAAAATCATCTTCTTGTTTAAATAACCACCTTCATGAACTATTTTGATGAAAATATTTTTTTCGTTATCGTTAATTGATTTTGCATTATTGTAAGTTTAACTGTTCAAATTTTTGTGAAAAAATGTATCGTTGTTTTTGAAACTCTAAATATCCCTCTAAAAACTGATTTATTTTGTAACATTCGATCTGTTGTGTTAGAGGATGTTTTGCGACGAATACAAATGTTATTTCTAAAAATTTTCATTTCAACACAATAGTTGAATTCTCTACAAAGCAATCGAATCGTCAACCAGAAAATATGAATTCTCGACCTTATAGTTAGAATCTCTACCAAAATAATTGAATTTGAAAAAGAAAAATTAGGATCCAACCAGAAAGGATTCCTCTCGTCAAGAAAATATGAATTAGAACAAAACAGTTAATTATCTTCCGGACTCCAAAGATCTGGAGTATCGATTATTAATAATTACTGAATAAAAGATTTCCATGAAAATTGATCTATATATATTATTCCTCGTATGTTACATAAAATTCATGATATATTCTTTAATTTGCAACATTCCAGGGCAAACAAAATTTCTGTAATCGCCGTGAGTCGTATATTCCGAATATATCGTTTTAAAACTTCGATATTCGGAATTAAGATTTTTCAAATTTTGTTATATACCTGTCGCTGAAAAGGGTTCAGACCAGCAGCAGTCGAGCAGCTTGAGTGCTTAGCTAGCTCGACGGCTTGAGGGGTACTGCGTAGTGGGGGAACTGCACTCAGGTATCTGAGAAGGAATTGTCCTTTGCCTAATCCTCTTCTACCTCCTCTCTCTCCATGCTGTTCATTCTTAACTATCTCATACAATATCGTTCCCACCCCTTGATTTCTTCTCACTCCATCCACATCTTGACCATTTTTTCGATAAAACTATCCTCTCATCCTCTATATCCCCATCTGCACTTTTGTTATCCTCCTCTCACCAACACTCCCTCACTAACCTATTTTTCCTCTCTTCCAGGAATTTCTCCTCATATTTACCCACCCGGCTTCCTGTCAGAATCCCATAGGTCACAAGCATCAAAAGCAAGTCAACCAACTCTCCCTCTTTACTCTCTTTCGTATGACTATGCATTGCTCTATTTTTCCTCAACAGGAAACGCAGGTAAAGAAACTCCTTCACCTCCTGCAGCACCCTTATTTCCCCCACTGCTCCACCCTTTAACTTCCTCTCCATGTCAGCGATTAAGATCGCGGAAATCGTTGGACTTAGCAGGCACCCTTGCCTCAAGCTCTGTTCTCTATCGCCTCCAACGACCACCTCCTCTCTACTAATGAGAACGCTCTTCTGAGATTTTCCACGTTCTAACTAGTCTAACAACATCAAATCCTTGCACAAACCTCCGAAAGTCCTTATCTTCCCTTTTTATCCCTGCTACATGCAGAAAGAACACCCTTATCAATTTTCCACTCTGATGATTCCCCAACCCCCCTATTTTCTGCGAAATAAGTTAGTCTTAACTTCTCGCAACGCCTATTTCTCCTCATCTCAATCCAGCATTGTCACTTCAGCCACCTTGCCCTGGAACATCTCTATGCTTTGTAGCAGCGCTTCCACTCCCTTCTTTCTACCCCTTTTCTCAACCTGAGCCCTCTGACCACGATATTATTTCTTCTTTCATCTTCCTTCCATCTTTCCATTCTGAACTCACTTGCCCTTATTCCATGTCTCGTAACCACCTTCTCTTGGTCATAACCACGCCCTTTCACTTGCTCCTCCCTCATGCTCTCTACTTTGTTCCAGATACATCTCTGCACTCCTTCCACCCTGCAACCTTCTTCCATATCGAACCTTCTCTCTACTCCGACAAATCTTTTGTCTGTTTTTTCCAACCATCCCCTTATATCCTCTTCTATCTGTTTCGTCTAATCTTTTCCGCTTTATTTGCATAGGGCTTCTCTTGCCTTCTCGTTTCCTACACCCTCCTCATCTAACCTCTCGTCTCTCCTTCACGAACTGCCAGACATCGACGCAAGTGTTAAGTCCAATGATTTCTTCCCGTCTGCCTCAATTCTACGCTCTTGTTCTCAGCCTTAGCCTAGGTATCCGCTTATTCTTCTACCACAGATGTTTCTGTACTCCGTTCCCGCTTCACTGCAATTTCCCCCTTTCTCACATTTCCCTAATTCCTTTATAAATTCATCCTAGAAAGCTGATGGACTCATCACTTCTTTTCCCTAACACTTCTGTGAACTTCCTTGCTTCTCTTAACAAATCAATCCCTCACATAAAAACGAATAAAATTGAGTTAGATTTGGAAGAGCAGATTCAAACGTTCTCGTCGATTTTCTCCGTTCGCTGATTTTGTAGCTTCTGCCTTTATCTATAGAAGGGTAGTACTGGTGAGAATTGTGTTCTGTCATCAACTATCAGGGTAATGGTTACGTATTAAAATAAGTGAGAAAAGAAGGCAAGCAAATGATTATGGAGGAGGAAAGTTCAGGAAGGGGACAAATCAAGGAAGGAGAGGAAAAATTCAGAAAAGGATTCCACTCTTGGATACGGTTTATGTAGTATATGCAATGGTGTAAACATAAGCTTTCTACAAAATGACGCTGCCATTTTGTGTCCGACATTTTGAGTTTTGAAAAAAAAATATTATTTTCGAATTTAGCGACCCCGAAAACGTAAATGGAAGTTGATTCCATCCCATACTCTATTTTTTATGCAAGTCAGACGCCATTCTGTGTTCGACATTTCCAATTTTGAAAAACCAATATAATTTCTGAATGCAACGACCCCAAGAACTCTTGAATATGTACTTCTCAATACGATTTTCACATGCTTAGGGCTTTTGACATTAAATTTGGAATTTTGAATCACTGTTTGGCGTGCTATCGAAATTACGAAGCATTGCAAGATCGCCGTCGGAGTATTCGTATGCTCCTTTTCGCTTTATATCGCAATTGTACTCATTAGATTCCTTCAGCTTTTTCTCCCGCGATTTCTCTTCGTTTGTCTTAATCTTGAGACTTTTCCTGAACATGATTTTCAGGGAATTCCCTAATACCGTCAACCGATTCACCGCGCTGGTCAACTCCGAATAGTAAGCGACTTGGTGTTGAATTTGCGGAACAGTTGATCGTGTTATGCAGGAAAAATCCCACGCTCTTCAACGTTTTGAACCACTGTACACCTGACTTATCATCAGCTAACATGGCTAGCATAGGAGCCATAACTCTAATAATCCGCTTAACCTGGCCATTGGCCTAAGGGGAGCCTGTCAGAATTCATATGTGCCTAATGTGATACTCGTACAGGGAAGAATCAAGTTCTCGCTCTGCCAAGGTTTTGCGAAGATCGATTATTCTTGGTTATCTTCGACTATTGAAACATTGAAAGCTCAGCCTAACGCGTGCACATGCTGCATCCGCGTCCCTGGATGATTCTAGAACTCATAATTGTAACACTGCAGCCCTAAAGCCTACCTTTCTATCCTAGTATTTATATCCTCTCTATCCACGGCGAGTTTAAGAGAATTACAGTGAGTCACAATCTTGAACCTGATTCCATGGAGATAAATTCAAAATCTTCCAAGAGAATATACAATAGACAGAGTCTGAAGTAAGAAACTGTGGTACCTGCTTTCGCATTTGGTGGTTCTCTTCGAAAAAAGGACACAGGGTGGAAACATTTATCGTCTTTCTGCTGCAAGAGAATCCAGCCCAAACCGAGAGGACTAGCATCGCAATGAAGTTCAGTTGGATCGCGAAGATTATATATCGCCAATATAGGCTCGGACATTAGTTTCTCCTTCATAGATTCGAAAGCGGTAATCTGTGCCTCACCGAATTCGAAAGCTGCATCCTTTTTCAGTAAGTTATAAAGGGGCTTAGTGATCAATGCAAAACCAATCTCGGTGTACAATCCGCGTTACAAAGGAAGTCAGTTCAATTGAATCGGCAGTTACGTCGATATTGTGAAAACCATATTTCAAATCGAGCAGGCTTAAATACTTTTTACCCCCTAGGGCATCTATTTGGGCGTCCATTAGGGGGACCGGTGGTTGCCTCGTAGTGTTATTTTATTAAGTGTTCTATAATCTGCGTATAGTCTTGAATCACTGCTCTTTTTTTAGTAAGTACTATTAGCGATGCGTACTCCAAATTACAAGGGTGAATCACTTTTCTGTCAATTGAGTCGCTTACAATTTTTTCAAGTTTTGACATCTCGTCAAACGATAAGCATCTGGGTGAATAAATAATGGTTTGTCATCTGTCAACGTTAGTTTGAATTCCGCTGTCATATTCGGTCGTTCTGGCTTTTCGCGTTCCGAAAATATTTCAATATAATATCTTTAAAGAGTTCTATTCGGGTTTTTAATGAAATTTCGAGTTTAATATTTGATTCCGCCTTTTTGTTTCTATCGAAAGGCAGGCGTCAATATCATTCATTCTATCGAACATCGCTTAAGAATGTGCAGGATAAACTTTCGCCAAACCTTGGCCCAATTCACTCAAAACGTATCGCCCTAAGAATAGAGATGACGTCATTGTATCATTCGGCATGACAAGAAGTTTCACATCGTGACGAGTCTCGCCATCTAGTATAACACCCGCGTTTATTCTCCCTAGAACTGTTAAATTCGATTGAATAATACCCGCATATCTGCGGTCCACATCAGTAGCCTTCTTTATACTTTGACCGGACATGTATCTTATTTTATTTTGAACCAATCGGACTGTCTGAGTCAAGAACACAATCTATATCAATTGGCTTACCGCTGAGATGACGATGACTTTCTTGAAGAAGCTCTCTTTCTCTGAAGAACCTTCACCGAAGAAGTCGACTGATGATTTCTTGACAGGGCAATCTTTTGCCAGGTCTCCTGTTTTCCTACAGTTTTAGCAGATGATGGATCTCCTAGTGCCTTCCTCCTTTGAGACGGGTTTTTCTCTGATTTTGTACTCGCACTTAGAGTCGCCTTGCGACTGCTCACAAGTCATAGAGATTTTATTGAATACTTCACAACATCCGAACTATAATTCAAAATGTCATTTTTATCACTGAAATTTTTTTCAGCACGCAGCCCACATCGAAGTTTAAATCACGTATTACAATTCAGAAAAATAGTCTTTTTGGCGGACTTGAAACACACAGTCTCTTCGGAACACAGCTCACAATTAACACGCTGCAAGAAGTAGAACAATAGGCATCGCTTCGTTCTTACTCGACGTTATTACGTCTTTTTCTCGCACACATCGAAACTCACTAATATCTACATACAGCAGAAAATGAGAAAATATAATGCATATAATACTGAAATACAGATACGCACAGCTGAGACACACAGTCCTTCTGGTTTCAATCTAAGTATTCTCCAAGCGAGTCCTAAACGAGTCTTCCGCTTCGCTTTACTCATGCAACGCAACGCGATGGTATCGTTTTTACTTCCGTAAATTTTCACCAGGTTTGGTGTACGCACGTTATTTTAGCAGCTCGCGCGGGTCGCTGTATGCTGATCAAAAGGAAAGTAGTATTCATTTGGAAAAACGCGTCAACTCTAAAACTTTGGACAAAGACTGAGTCTTCAGGACTCTGGTCCCTGTAGCTTTCAATCGTTCAAGTACAGCGCTTTCTTCACTCGTATTCTACTGCTACAATAAAAATTCAAGGTAAGGAATTCCAGAGATGGTGCCCTACTGATAATTAGAATGAGGGAAGGTTGAGAAAGATGCATTGAAGAACAAGAAAGAAAAAAAAAGATTACTATGCTGGAGTATCCAAAGGCATAGGAAAAGGTATTACAAGAAAGTGTAGAAGGAGTGCGGATGAGAATAGATGCGATGGAAGAGACATGTAGAGTGTTAAGCAAAGAGTTAGGAGAGAGAGAAAATAACTGCGTGTAGTACATAAAAATACAGAAACAAGACACGGGGGGATAGAGGATAAAGAGAGGAAGGACATAGTTATACGTACCGGGACGGGGTATCGGGTTGAATGAAACAGAGAAAATCATAGGTACCGAAAAGAAAGTGTTCAAAAATAGAGAAGAAAGGAGTAAATAACTGCACGACCGAACATACTGAGGACAACTGTGCATTCAAACGCAATTCGAATTGTTCTTCCTGGTAAAAATTATAGGATATTATCAGTTATGACGGAAACTGAATGATCTATATCAAACTATTTAGTTGGTGAGGACATAAATGTCTCCAGGTGCTGTGAGTTAATATGCATCTTCGTCAATAACAAATATAAACCGCATAACATGATAATAATAAACATGTAGACTTTGGGCAAACATAAAATGATATTCAGGCTCTGAAGCGAAAGACAACGTTTCTATTCCAAAGCAATCTTCATTTCTTACAATTATTACAATTTTGGAAACGAATATATTCCCCGAAGAATCTTGAGGGTCCTGTGAAGCTTTCGCCTAGTAAGCTTATTTGCAAAAACGTTGCAAGCTCTGTGTAGCATATGGGAGATCATTTTCACGCGGGGAAAAACTGAGCGCAATAAATAGGGCCTCCCGGAACCAGAACAAAAATGTAATTATCGGGTAGAGGATTCCTAAACTCGTATTTATACTCCCGGAAACTTTCTGCCTCATAATGTTCTTCAATTTTGAAACGTATCTCCATGCCACTTGGCTTACGCTTGAGAGGATCATGTTCGGGATTTAGATGACGCTGAGCAAGGTTTGACACATAACTTATCCCTGCTCTTCGTATAAGAGCTCGATACTCGTGATGAATTTTTGCTTCCCCACGTAACATCCAAGCGGGTGAGTCGTATTCGAGGGGTGAGAAGATCCATCCTTTAACATAATAGTTGTCCGGCATTTTAACTACAACGCTGTTTGCATAAGCCTTTGGATATCCATCTGCACCTAATTTTTTTGAGAAAAAAAATATGCAAATTATCAAGTTTGTGTGAACTTGAATCTTAAAAGTTCGAAAATTCTTAGCCTTCGTTGTTATCGAACTTACTGATTAATTGAGAAGAAAATGGAATGATCAATATTGAAGCTATACAAACTTAATCAAAGTAGGAAAGCTGTCTAACGGGTACAATACAAGACCCTCGGTGGAGATATTTTTAACTTTTAAGACAGGATTTAGTGATCACAAGAAAATTTTATCAAAAATGCAATAATTTCTCGGATTCGGTATCTTAATTATAACTTGTAGTACGACTAAAGGAAGTTTGAGAAAATGCTGATAAATGTTTTTTCCATAAAGAATTCCCCTATGGTGTAGTTTGGCTAAGGATTTATATTTTAATACATGAATTTCGATTATAATCGATGAATTTTCAAATGATTGTGTTATGTTCGTGTATCTTCGGAAGATTTTTTTTCCACAAAAATATCCTACTAATTACTTTATCTAGTGACCTTCGATCATCAAAAAGCATACTTATTCCACTATGTTGAGATAGATGTTTCCACCTAGCCAATGCGACGAACTTTCCCGTGAGGTGTTATTCTGAACGGAAAAAAAATATTTCTCTTACAAAAAATTGATTGAACCCTTATGCTTACGAGCATTTGTTCTGTCACAGAGTATGTTCCGCCACCTATATTCTATAGGTATCACGGAATGCAAGAGATAGTGGCAATAGTGTGATGCAGAAGAGGAAAGGGCACCCTGCGTACCCCTGAAAAACACCTCTCTGGGAAGTGACATTGTTGGTTTTCACAACGTTTTTCGCAGAAGTAAGAGTAAATCTGGTCCCCCAAAGGGGCAAGAGTCTTTCTATGCATCCTTCTATGTTCGCGTGAACCTTCAAGCTTTTCAACAAATAAACGTAGTCTATGTGAAATTGAATCAAAAGCTTTCTGGTGATCAATCCAGGCCATCGATATATTGCGCTTGTGGTTTGTAGTGTCTTTGCAGACACTCCTGTCGATCAGCAGGTTTTCTTGACAGCCTGCTGCACCTCATTGTTATTCTTGTTGTTTGTGAATATTACTCCACACAGGGCCAATCATTCAAACAATCCTGTGCATTTTCTTTCCATGATCCAGTAGTCAAAGGGAATTCATAAAATATACATGTTTCAATTTGGATACTCATAGTCCGGCAGCTAGCGACATCCTCTGTGGACTTATTTACTCGTCGATAAAAATTCATGAAAGTCTTTATTAAGGTTGGAGATATGACAAAAATCGACCAATTACAAACAGTGAGCAAGGAAACGCTTATCAGGAGTGTTATCGGCATGTTACAAACAATAAAAAAATTGACTTATTTGCTCGTCGTTGACCTTTTGAAAGGTTGTCTATTGATATTAGGCGATTCCAACAAATGACTGCTTACACTAATTAGGCGGGGCAAAGGACCGCTGACAAGCGCGTGAAAGTGTCAGGAATTTATCGAAAATAGACTTATTTGATCGCGCTTGAAATTTAGGATGGTGCAAAAAGAAACATTGTAGATATGAAAACATTGTGCTTACATCTGATTCATGGGGCTTATCTAGTGTAAGTGGTCGTTGAAGTCACCGCGTGCGAGGCTGCGAGAGTCCACGCGCGGTGGTTGGGAGTTTTTATGCAAAACAAAAGAACGAGAATTCTAGGAAACGACGTAAATTATTTTTTTTGTATGAACTGTACACTGATGTGACTAGTTTTAAGCCTATTTTAGAAACGGGAAATTTTAGAAAAAGTTCCCGAGAGTGAACGAGCGAAGCTACAAGATGATTAATAATAATTAACTATTGCTTTATATTTTTTTTTCAGCGATAGAAGTGTACATCAATTTATTTTGATGATAAAGAACTTCGTGTGTGTCAGTATCAAAGTACCAAAAAAGTGCAATTTTAATGCTCCAAATTCAAAATGTTGAAATACGAATCGTGTCCTAGAGTAGGCGTTGAGAACAACGTAGAATGGTGAAGGTTAGCAAAAACTCATGAAAAAACTCTCCCAGCTTCAAGGTTTTTTGTTAAAAATACATTTATTATATATTTTATTTTTTTTTTAAATGTGGCGAAAGTTCAGAACATTTTTAATTTCCTAATATTTCAAGTGAAAACATTGCATTTCCAACTGATTGGATGAATTTGCAGCATGGACAGTACATTTTTTCAGCGGAAAAGAAGAGCTCCAAACAGAAAACATGGAATTTCAACCTAAAAACATTAATTTTTATCAAAGAATAAAATATCTACTCAACAGAAGGATAAATTTTTAACTATAGAGATAAATTTAAACCAAGAGAATAATTTTTATCAGAGGATTTCAACTTCTAACTAATTACTTAAATTCAACCAAAAATTGCGCATTTTAAATACAAGAGTTTAACTTTCAATCAAATAACTGAATTTAACAAATGAAGCGAATTTATCTGAATGGTAAATTTTACAATGAAATCATGAATTTTCAACCGTTCAATGAAATTTCTTAGCCAAAAGACAAATTTGTAAGAAGAAAAGATAAACTTTCAACTGGAAACAATAACTTTTTAATAAGGTTGTTCTATTTCTAACCAAACTCTCATCACATTTCCAACCGGGAATTCAATTTGTTACCAATAAAAATGAATTATAAACAAGAGTTGAATTTTGAACTATGAGAGATTTTTCAGCCCAGAAGGGAATAAAGCTTGAATTCTCAAACAAAAAACACGGATTCTTCAAAGAAGCGTTTGATTAGAATTCCCGATTGGAACAAAAAATGTAACCTAGAGAGAATACTTTCGAGCGAAATTTTTTGATTTTCAACAGAATAATCCAACCTTCAACCCGAAAATTGAATTTGTAATGAACAGAGATGAATTTTTTTAGAAAGAGTTGAATTTTCAATCAAGACAGATTTTTCGATTGAGAAAGAAAGGATGATGTCAACAAAATGGTTAAACTTTTAACCAAAAAGACTCATTTTCAACCATTGAGGTAAAATTTTTCTCCGAAAAGACTTTCTTTCAAAAGTTGCCTTTTTCTTTGTGAAAGAGTTCATATTTGAACAAAACAGTTGAATATCAAGTTAGATGTCCAGCAAAAGTAACAACGTTTTAAATCAAAAAGGCGAATTTCTACAAAGCAGTTAAATTTTAAACCCAAAAATAAGAATCATCAAGAAATAATTTAAATTGCAACCAGATAATTGAATTGTCTACCAGAAAATACGACATTTCATATCAAACAAATTAATTCTTAACCAAGTAAATATATGTAAAACCAAAAGAGATATATTTTGAAGCCAGCACGACAAAATTCCATGTAAGCCATGAATTATCAAACGAAAAACATAAATTTCAATCAATTTTAACTCTCAACCATATATGTTGTTGATTATTCAACCAAAAATCTACCCAAAAAGACTAATTTTGAAAGAAAAAAGAAACTTTAATCTTCTATGACACAACTTTTCTAAAACAGTAGTTCAAATTTCAACCAAGCATTTGAATTTGAAACTTAAGAAGATGATTAGAAGAAATGGCTATCAAAAGAGATTATCATTTAAACCAATAACACCAATTTTCTACAAAGTAGTTTAATTCTTTTCCCGAAAATAAAAATTTAGAGGAATAGACTCGAGTACGGTGAATGACCGCACGCGGACTCTTGCCGCGGCAACTTTGACGACCACTTTAATTTGATTTGCTCTGCGGTTCACTTGTAAGCACAATGTTTTCATATGTGCAATGCTTTCCTCTTTAACCCCGATAAATTTCAAGCACGAGCAAATTAGCCAATTTTCGAAAAATTTCTGACACTTTCGCGCCCTTGTAATCGGTCTATTGCCCCACCTAATGAGTGTAAGTGGTCCTTTTTTGAAATCGTCGAATGTCAACGTACAACCCCTTGAAAGGTTGACGACGAGCAATTAAGTCGATTTTCAAATTGTTTATAACATGTTGCCAACGCTCCTGACGTCAATGTACAGATTTCTTTCTTCTTCGATTCTTTTATGAAAAAAGCGATTCCTTGAAATCAAGTCTCAGAAAGTATCGATTTTCAGACATCCATACTTCCTAATAGAATCACTCATTCCTGATCGAGTAGTCGTTTTACATACTAATGGACGAGTCTGATCAGATTGATCCGGTTGAATATGGTAATTGTTCTAAAGTACTAGAGTAATTGCGCTATCCGTGCTGATCGGTTGTTTTGTAACAAGATTGTATGACCTTTCTGATAGAATGCTCAGCTAGTGCTAATTGCACGAAAGGTTTAGCCTGACTTCACTTTTCTGTTCTTCTATACACAGCAAAAAATTGCATTCGAGTCGGAAGTTCTACTTTTCGGATGTGAATTGAAATACTCCGTCAGGAGTGGTGTTTCACCTTCGCGTACCGCTTCCCATACAATTCGCACCACCTTTTCCCCTGTGAATCATACTATTGGCGAATGCACCCGCTATTACCTTCCCAGTCTCTGAAGATCTGTGTTATTTTATCTCTCTTCAAAACTTTCCCCATCCATGTAGAGACCCCCTTTCCTCCCTATTCTTGCAATAAATCCCCCCTCCCCCCTAGCACAAACATTACCTTTTCTCTCTCGCCTATAACATCTTCTATCGCACTTTTTATCCTTCACTTCCCATTCTCACCAAACACTGCCACAAATTTGCACGTCACTCCACCTATCTTTATAGCCCTCATTGCACCTTTAACCTGACTGACTCTTGGAGCCTCATCCTAAATCCCCTTGGTATCCTTGGTTTTTTATCATGCCCTTCTCCTCGCAGACTATCCACGTTTTGACCCCCCTATTTCCTACGAAAGAAGATCCTATGCACTTCTCTCAATGCCTCTTTCCCCTTATCCCAATCGAGCATGGTCACTTTACGTACCTTGCCCTAAAACTACTCTATGCTTTGTAGCAGTGCTTCCACTCCCACCCGTTCTTCCCTACTTCTCAACTTAAGCCTTCTTGCCTCGATATAATTTCTTCTACCACCTTTCTCCCTTTTCCCATTCATAACTCTCTTGCCCTCATTCAATCTCTCGCCTCCACCTTCTCCTGGTCCTGAACACGCCCTCTCACTTTCTCTTTAGTCATGCTTTCTACTTTGGCCCAGATACATCCCTGCTCTCCCCCCCCCCCCCATTGTCTCCTTTCATATCTAACCTACTCTCTACCTCCACGAATCTTCTGTCTGTGCTTTCCAACCATACCCTTATATCCTCTCTTATCTGTTTTATCCAATGTTTTTCGCTTCTCTTGCATAGAGCATCACTTGCCTTCTCGTTTTCCTTTAACCCAACTTATTCTCCTGCCTTTGCGCACCGCTAGACACCGACCTAAGTGGCGAGTTGACTAATTCCTTCCCGTCTGCCTCACTTCTACGCTCTCGTTGTCAGCCCCAGCCTAGGTATCTGCCTATTTTTCCACCGATAACGAAGACCACCACACTGTAGTGAATGCCTTCTGCATCCGACAGATGTCTCTTCTGTACTCCACTCTTTCTTTACTCAATTTCCCTATTTTCTCACATTAACTTATCTCCTTTATTACTTGATCCTAGCAAGCTCATGCATTCATGACTCATTCCCCCTATCACTTCTATGGTTTTTCTTGCTCCCTTCCCCTCTACAGCTCAATCCCTTACGTAAGAATACATAAAATCGAGTGAAATGTGGAATAACAGATTCAAACGTTTTCGTCAATTTTTTCCGTTCGATGATTTTGTAGCTTTTCCCGTTATCCGTAGAAGGGCAGTACAGGCAAGAATAGTTTTATGTTATGAGCTATTAAGGATATGCTTAAGGAGAGAAATTCGTAAGAAAAGGAGGTAAGCAAAAGACTGTGGAGGGGGAAAGTTTGGGAAGAAAGGAATGCGAGTTGGACCAATATTTCATGAAATAGTCAATACAGAGAGAAAATGAAGAGTCAGAAATAATATCAACTCAAAAATAAAAGTAATATTCAGAAATGACAGGGAAAATTCTGAATGGGATCCTACTTTTGGATATGGTTTCTACCCAGATTCCAAGAAGTTAGAAGCACTGTCGACATTGAAGGAGAATAGCAGAGAGACAGAGAGACAGAAAAAGAACGTGAACTGTGATGAGGAGAACAAGACTAAGGCTTGGGAAAGTAAAAGCAATTTTTCTTAAGTAGAGGCAAGGCCGAAAGCGTGATATCGATCAGAGGTTTTTTAAGAGGAAGAGGAGGAAAATTGAAGCCATTGGGATAGGGAAATAATGGATAGTAGCAAAGACCTCATAACAAAGTGAAGGAGCTGGAACGGTAAATGAGAAAAACCGCAAGCACAAACTGCGAGTCCAGAGAGGGCGGAGGCAATGGAGACTCGATGTAATGAGAAAAAAAATTGGGAAATAGAAAGACAGAAATGGAATTCTTACAGGAAAATCAAGCAAGGAAGAATATAGTAGAACAGGGGCCAAGGTCTGAAGGAGAGGAATCGAGGATATAGGCAAATGTTAATATGGAGGAGGTGTGGAATGCAGAAAGGAGAATGACAAGAAGGAATCGATTCTCGATTGTGTGATAAAAGAATAGAGGAAGAGGAAGAATGGAAAGCAAGGTAGGTGACGGATGGATGAGGGAGAACAAGAGAATTCGATACATGAAAAGAGGAAAGAAGATAGCACGAAAATTTGGGAGGAATTCCGAGAGTAGGAGTGATTTCAAATTGATAAAGAAGGGGAGGCGGGAAGTACTAGCGTATCGAAAAAAAGGATGAAGGAGCAATGAGGAGGGAAAATAAATTGAAATTATATCAGGACTTCCTCAGCTCTCTAATATTCATGTATTCTAATGCAGCAATAATGATTATACCTATTAAAGATATTTTAGATGTAATCATTTTTCTGATAATCTTCATAACTTGTCTCCTATATTCATCCAAGAACAATAGATTACAAAATCATTCATAATTACTTTACTTTATTCACATAATCGCTTGGAGCCTTGTGAAGATTTGCACAATTACTATTCCAACATGATCTTTCTAATGGATTCATTGCTTTCTTGTATTAAGAGTTAGTTCAAAATAGCAAGAATATAGAACTGAATTTCTCATCAGTCATGATATCAAACAGGCACGTTATTTTCCATCTTATCTCTAGTTGGAAAATTTTTTCTTTACAGAAATTTTTATTCACAAGTTTTTATCGTCGAGTCCTTCAGCGCAACTTTGTGCATTCTCGGACTGGAAATATACTTCTCCTTTTGCAAACTCTGTTATGAATTTGGTTGTTTGGATCTGCGAATGATTCATGAACTATCGAATGTTGGTGTAAGTTCACCAAGGTTAAAACCGCTCTTGGCCGCGAAATTTTAGTCTTCTGTTTAACTTTGCCTAGGTGATACCACTGTTCTGAATCAATATCACGGAGTAAGGGGATTTACACATTCTCATCATTCATGTCGGATTCTCTCCGGGAAGAAGAAATTACACCTATTGTGTAACGGAATTTCTGACCCGGTTGTCGTATTTCAAAGCTATAATTGATTTTCATTCTTGATCTTGCTCGCACTATATACTCCTCCTGATTAAAGTGTTGTTGACATTTTTGTTCTGAATATAAGATGCAATATTATTTTATACTCACTTCTGAAATTGAAGCATCCTACGAATGTGACGAATAGACTAACACTTGAAATTCTCATTTTCCAAGAATGAGTGTAACGATTGAGAACAGGAAAATAATCTTTCGAATCTTTCATGTACAAGGACTCAAGAAATGACTGCTATATATACTAACTTTTGTGACTTCTATCTGATAACAGATTCTTATCAATCATCTATAATAGATAAAAATGGAGCAGGGGCATTGTTGATTCAATGTTTCAGCATTCCTCTTTCAATATTTCTCAAGCAGGGGTGTACGACGCGTGAGCAATGGTGTAAATAACTGTCACTCGTCAACCCCCACTCTTGCCACCTTTGATGTGCTCATGCGGTGAGCGGGATGTGGAAAGGGGACCTCGGCGACCAGGCTGTGTGAACATTGCTCGCAAGTAGGCGTGGTCAGACGTAGTCAGACGAAGCCCGTGGCGAAACGAGAAGATCATTCTCAGTGAAGTGCTCGGAGAAGGGGGAGAAAGGAGAAGCGCGCCAACCTTGCGTCTCACGTTTCTGCCTTGTGTATATAATACGACGTTTATCTAAGAAGGTTAATCATTATTACCAAATGCTACAATAATGACGGAAGAGATGTATGATTTTGCTGGAAATTTGATGATTTATGTTAGTAGAATAATTATTTGATGTTCTGATTCATTCATTCTTTATTTATTGTTGAATCAAAATAAAGAATTTCAGTTATGTCGCATAATTTCCGGATTTTCGCACACTTACGAATGTTTTAACAATTTTCCGGAATATATTAGTAAAAGTAATAAAACAGTTGGTTCTTTTGCTGTGATTGCTTGAATCAACGTCTTCAAATTCATAGATCAAGACCTATCTAGAGCAATTTCTTCAATGTATTATCAGGCTCTCCTTTTTTCTTTTCTATGGGATTATGCCTCAACGGACCTCCTGCTGGCGTGTGGTCCAAAATTCTCTTTCTTTCACGATTTCCCCAAATTCTTTCATTACGAAGATCATTCTTGTTTTCTTTTCTGCTAGAAGTGAGACATCAGCTTCATATGCAAAAGTGTAGATTTTACTGCTATCTAGTATCGTGCCACCTTACCTTTGTCCATAAAACTCTTTCTCCACGTCTGCTAAGGTTTTTAAGCCTCATTCCTGTAAAAATGTATTTACCTCATTATTTTAATTAGCCCCTCATATCTCTCTCTATCTCTCTCTTTCCCGCTGGCTCATAGCTTGAAACGGTACCTTTCTGCTTACTGAGTTGAACGCTGCTCTGAAATCTACGAGCAAAGCCAATAGTCTTCCTCTCGACCCTATTTTTTCCTTCAACGGTACTACTATTGCTTTATTTATTTTCAGCCTTCCATATGCCTCTTTCACTCCTTTTCTGCTTATCGCATTCTCTCCTCAACCTCGTCTCTATCACTTTACTCTCTTTCTCCCTTATCTCTCGCATATACCCTTCCAACAAAGCTTTCAAGTACTGTGTCCGCTCAATCATGCGTATCTCCGCCTTCATGCTCTTTTTTTCCTATCTCCTTATCCATATTCTCGTTTTTTTCTTTCAACTCTCACTCGTCGAACTTTACTCTCCTTAATAACGTATTACTCCGTTCTCTCATTACGATCCTCAATCCTGTAGTTCTAGAATCGTCTTTTTGCTCATCCTTTCTCTTCTCTTGGTCTCACCCCTTCTTTTACCGTCTTAAATGCTCCTTATATTCCTGTTTCTCGGAAAATTCTCAGAAAATATCTCTTTACTTACTTCCTTTCCAACCACCCGCTCCCTTATTCTTACTTTTGCCAAAATATAGTCATTCAGAATTTCACCTTCACCTACGAACATTATTTTGCTATCCTTTTCACCTATTGTATTGCGATTCCAGATGAACAATCCTGTCTCTCCTATCAGGTTTAGCTGTACCCTTCTCGCCTGAACTGTTACCTTTAGTTTCGAGTTTCTCATGATAACATTCTTCTTATTGTCTCATACATCCTCCCACTCTGCTAGTACCCTTGAACAAGCATTCAGGTCTCCTCCTGTCAAATCCATCCCCCCCCTCTATTTCCTCCATCTACTTACTCATACCTTTCCATTACTCTCCCTCCCGCATTCTCCTACAAATGAATACTATCGCTACCCATACTTATCCCACCTAAATTTTTTTCAATAATATTCCATTCTTCGTTTTCACATCTTCTTCTGTTCCCTGTTCTAACGTCAACCACTCTCACCACTGTTTATATCATTTTCATCCCTCTTCTTTTCACGTGATCCTCTCTCATCCCATGCATCTTCCATTCATATTCTTTTGATAACTATCTTTTAATGATAAATTTAAGGCTTTCACGATGATCCATTATGAAAATGAAGTTGTCTCGGATTTCGACCGTGTACAAACTACAAATATTGTCGACGTTTCGCGAACGTTACAGCTCGCATCTTCAGGACTGGCCTAAAACTGAGG
>WSXT02195103.1:1549-19305 GCA_011762715.2 Neuroterus valhalla
AAACAATGGTTTCAGAGCCAGCCAAGGATTGCAGATCATTTTTGGGTTATTACTAAGTGCCGAGTCTAAGCATCAACGTTATTATCTCAAACTTGGCCCAATGATGGCTTGATACTGGCAACCAATGGTTCTAGGAACGTCAAAATATGGCCTATCATTTTTGGGCCATCATTGAATTCCAATTCCCAGCATTGACGCTATATACCTAAACTTGGCACAATGATGGCTCAAGACTGGCAAATATTGGTTTCAGAGCTAGCGCACAGTTGCAGATCAGTCCTAGACCATTGCTAAGTGCCGATTCTGAGCAAAACGTTACTATCTCAAACTTGGCGCAATAATTGCTTAGGACTGGCAAACAATGGTTTCAGAGCCAGCCAAGGATTGCAGATCATTTTTGGGTTATTACTAAGTGCCGAGTCTAAGCATCAACTTTATTATCTCAAACTTGGCCCAATGATGGCTTGATACTGGCAACCAATGGTTCTAGAGTCGTCGGAATATTGCCTATCAGTTTTGGGCCGCCACTGAATGTCGAGTCGCAGAATTAACGTTATTATCTCAAACTTAGCCCAATGACGGCTTGACACTGGGAACCAATGGTTTAGGAATCGTCGTACGATCGCCTATCAGTTTTAAGCGATCACTAAATGCTGATTCTCAGCATCGATGTTGTTATCCAAAACTTGACCCAATGATGGCTCGAGTCTGGCAATTGATGGTTTCAGAGTCGACGCACGATTGGCTTTCAGTCTCGAGCCATCACTTCTTTGTTAAAAAATTATGTTTCCGATAAAAGTTGTATAGTTTCCCAACTGAATTTCACTTCCTAGTATCAACGTTATTATCTCAAACCTGGCCCAATGATGGCTTGATACTGGCAACCAATGGTGCTAGAGTCGTCGTTCGATCAACTATTATTTCTGGGTTGTCACTTAATGTCAAGTCGTAGAATTTACGTTTTTCCCCCAAACTTGGCCCAATGATGGCTTTATACTGGCAACCAATGGTTTTAGTGTCTTCGTGCGATTGCCTTCCAGTCTTGGGCCATCACTTAGTGCCAAGTCTGAGCAATAACGTTATTATCTCGAACTTGACCCAATGATGGCTCAATACTGGTAATTGATGGTTTAGAGTCGACGCACGATTGGTTATCAGTCTTACGCCATCACTTCTTTGTTAATAACTGATGTTCCCGTTAAAAATGGTAAATTTTTCCAAATTTTATTTCTTTGTTTGAAAATTCAACTCTTGTGTTGATTACACCACCATATCAGTGAAAACATATTTCTGGTCTAGGGTTATGGTCATGTTTATGATATGTTTTTTAAGTCGATGAAACTGATTCTAAAATCCGTTTTACCTTCTCGTGCCAGGTCTCTGACATAACCTCAAAATATCTCTACAATTATACGAGGAGAGGAAATTACCTGTCCTGAAGGCCATATCACGTTTATTATGTTTTTGGGGTCGCTAAAACTGAATTCGAAGTTCATTTAACCTATCACAATGAGAGAAAGTCCATACTTTTTGAGGTTATGTAGAAATTTGACGTGATAGACTAAATGGACTTCAAATTCGGTTTCAGCGACCCGAAAACATACAATAAATAGTGTGCGGCTTGAACGATAGGAAATTCTTTTCTCCTTCTGTAGCTGTAGAGACTTTTTGAGGTTATGTCAGAAGCCTGACGTGATTGAGTGAAATGGACTTCAAATTCAATTTCAGCGACCCGAAAACATGTAATAAACAGTGTGTGGCTTCTACGATAACAAATGTTTTCCTTTTTGTGTAGCTGTAGAGACATTTTGAGGTTATGTCAGAAGCCTGACGTGATTGACAGTGATTGAGTGGAATGGACTTCGGATGTGATTTCAGCAACCTCAAAAAAATATAATTAACGAGGTATGACCCTTAAGCTTTTTTTCCTCATTTCTTACTTTTGTGTTAATTTGTTCATTTCATTCATTTATTTCAATAAAGCGTTTTTTTTAATCTCAGGAATTTAAGATATTATCTTGAACATTGGACGTTAGATGATAATTTGGAAAAATTTGAATCAAAATCAAGTAACCTGGAATCGAAGATCAGTTTTTTATATGCTTACATGAAATTTTGTAAACAAATTTTGGAGTTCGTGGTTCTACAATTCAAAATTTCCTCACACAATTAAAGTTTGTTTTCTACCTTAAATAATGCACAATGAATATTCTTAACCAATCAAGGTTTGATAATTTATTCAATAAATCCTATCAACAGGAAAAAAAAATTCTTCAACAAATTAGGTCAACTCACAATTGAACAGTTAGAATAAAAAAAAAAGATGAAACTGCTGGTAACTGTGAAATTCTCAAACTGAAAACACTCATTTTCACCAAGAAAACTGATTTTCAACCAAATAGTTTAAGATTTCAATATTTCGTTAAAAATTGATTATTATCTTGAAAATCCAACTGCTTGTTCAATATTAAACTCCTTTCCCTGATGATACACTCAATTTTTGTTGCAGAATCAATTTTGCCAATTTCGGTATGAATTTACAAAATTATTTGACTGCATCAACAATAGCTTGACGTACTTTTTGTCAAGTCCTTGTTTGAGATATCGATGTCCCTTCAATTATTCTACACGAATGCATAAGGTGTTCTGGAATGCAAATTGCAGTATGGATTCATCAAGTTTGTTGAGAGTCCAAGAAACTTAGAATTTATATAAAACTGTCTCCATAAATTTCGAAACCTTTCCAAAACCGATTATCAACGATGAAAGACTCTGAAAGCGTTAATTGAAAATTATTCAACTTCTCCCTGTCGGAGAACGAGTGCATGTACATCACACTGCCAGCACATAAAGTATAAACCACTCTTTACGACCTGACAAGACCTCACTACGCATCAATAATCTGGTTACCATCGTACCGATGTCGGCAATCACGATCCGGATCGTCCAGAATCAATTACTCTGCCAATTTTTACCGGAAATCCGATCGATGCAGGTATGCAGGAACAAGATGATAATAACCTATTAATTGCACGACAACCATTTTGTCTAGATTGTAGGGGAAGGACACTTTCCATCTCCTGACATGGGACAGATACATGAGAGGATAGCCGTTTTTTATCTTTCAATCAAGATTTTAATGGTGGTGATTTGTATTTAGGTTTCTGTAAAAATAAGACTTCCTTGACATCCTAACATGAAAATAAAGAGTGGAGACGTTGGTAGAGACTGTGGTGTTGGCTCCTAGCGATTGAAGAAGAACCATGGTAAGTTCAGTGATGCTGATTTTGGATGAGATAGAAGGGATCATGGTGTAATTGAGCCATGGTGTGTTCCCTCCATGGACCAAACCTCATCCTGTTCTGCGCACTTCCGAAACGCCGCCATATTGAGGAATCAACAAATCAGATGAATTAGCGCGAAATTATATTACTTAGCACTCTAGACATCAATTCCCACAGCGCTTTCTAAATAATTAATTATATTATAAACTATGGCGGCGTTTTGGAAGTTTTTTTTTATTGGTCGTACGCAAGAACACACCATGTCTCTATTACATCATGGGAGGGATATCTTCCTTACTTCCATATTTCTCTGAAAATTATTTTGCGTTCTTGTTTCTCCTTCTGCTTTTATTGTATGCTTGATTGCGATTTCGTTTATTCTTTCATCTTGGCAGCCAGTCCTTCTTTCTCAAACCGCAGAACCTAGTCCGTACCTTTGCGGTAAACAGCAATCCAGCCATTCATGCCTCCGAACAGGATGAGTATTTCACTAGGATCTCAAGAACCTATAGCGTTATTCAACGAGTCCCAGGAGGTATTTTCTACATACCTGATGTCATCATAAAGAAGGGCGGAGCATGAAGATCGACTCCTTGGCTAATATGAGATACGACATGTCAATCCTTTTTGAGTCTCTATTATTATTTTTGCCAGGCCTGCTTCAAGAGTTAGCCGTTTCATGTTAAATTACATACAGAGTGTTTCTGCCTGAAATGTCCAATAGGATCTGATGGAAATCAAATAGGACCCACATAGGAATCGAATAGGTTTTCTATACGGGTTTATCCAGGATCAATACAGATGGTTACCTCCAATCCAGAACATAAAGAAATCTAGCGGAATCTCATCAGGGACAACTGACTGATCGTATATTCTAACAAATCCAGGCTGTGGTACCATTTATCATTTGGTTCCACCAAGAATGTATTTAGCAGCCAGCTGTTGAAAGAGTGATTACGTTCAACAATTTATGTTTACCTTCGTCTATCCAGGACATATCCGAGACACAATGGATGAGTCGCCTTATCCCTGGAAACAATACGGGAATAACATTGGTGCATGCACCCTCCAGTTCTTGTTATACATGGTGCGGCAAGGTTATTTGCTGATTTAAGTTTGGCGCCAAGCGCCTTAAGGTGGTGGGAGAAAGATGGGGTGGGGATCATTGCATAGAGGGCATCATAAAGCTCCGTTTCTTGTTGAGTTGGTAACTGTCATGCGTTTGTTGAAGGAGGAACCAGCGTTCGCCGTGGGAGGCAACTTCTCAATTGGCCGCTCCATTATTAAAACTCAAAAGTGCCTTCCGGACCCCGTTCAATCTTCGCCCTGGAGCTCTCCTTCTTGGTCGGCAGTCGATTATTCCATGGGTGAAGACATTTAGGGTAAGTGGTAATATGGGAAAAAACACAAGTGACCGGAAGGCTTGTTGAATTTAATAATGGAGCGGCCGTTTGGGAAGTAGGCCTCCAAGGCGTACGCTCGTTCCTCCTTCGACCAACGCATGGCAGCAGGGTCGTATACACAGGTCCGGGGGCTCTCGTGGTGGGGGATGTTTCCTTATTGAAGCTCCCGTTTCATTCAGAAAATTGCCACTTCTAGTGGTGGCGTAATAACAGAGTGCTGAAAGTGGCGGTTCAATTCAAAATTCAAATCCTAAGAAATTAATTTTTTCACATATAATTGGTATTCGGAACAATATGGATGAATTTTTGAAACAATAAAACCATAATAAAGCTGGATATTATATTACTCACAATCATTTTCAAGAGCACTAATTTCTAAAAATATTTAAATGCAACGAGTTTCGTTGGAAAATATATCTACTTATAATAGATTACTCGGCACTTTAAAAGTTGATCTTTTTCTCCGAATCTTGACTTATTTTCTCACAATTCGGCACATAACAACTAGGCATTTTGCAGGTCTTTTTATTATTATGTGAATTTTGCTGACACTTCGTCTTCGTCTTAAGACATCTTTTGTTCACTTGGGTTAGACCGTGGGCTAGATGACCGTGGATTGTTTTGTTTTTTAAATCCTGGAGCACTCGAACTATGCGCCACTACACTCAGTGGCCCGTTTGCGAAACTTTTTGGCTTACGTTAGGGAACATCCTTCATCACGAGAGCCTCAGGACCTGTGTTTCCGAAGTTTCCACAGTTTCAGTTCTTCACAAAATTTTTATTTTACAATTGTTAGGGGGGCTGGTGGAGGGCCCGTGCATATTTACCCCCGGGTCCGGATATTTTCTCGGCGGCCCTGCACTAATCCAACGAGAAATGAAACTTTAGGATGTCCCTCATCCAATGATCCTCATCCCATCTTTCTCTCACCACCTAAAGGCGCTTTGCGCCAAATTAGATCAGCAAGTAACCGTGCCGCACCCTGTACTTCTCGCATCCAGCAGCCATAAGTATTCAAGCGAACAGCTGAAGATATGTTTAAGGCTTAGATTAACATACTAAGGCTGCAGAAGTAATTTTCCTCCTTATCGCAGAAAGGTTATGAAGTCTCATAAAAATTCTGACAGTGCTGGTGGAGAATGTACTCCAACTGATAGTTTTGAAGACACTGCGAATTCTTCGGAAAATCTGCTGCCCTAAGAATACAAAACAAGCTTGTATCAGAGTCCATACCATCAGCATTTGGAGGCAGACAGATATATATCAAATTGACCAATTTCGATTCCAAGAGTTTTTGTAACATTATGTTGAACTACCTACCAATTCAAATTGTATCTTTGCCATCTTCTCTATGGGACGTCAATTCCAAATGACTTGAGTATCAAAGTTCTGGAACAAAACGTTCCAGATCTTTTGAAATCTAAAGGATCCTATCGACAGGGAACAGAGGTAGTCTAATTTTAATTTTCGATTTAACAACAGCATAGTGGGTCGAAATGGTAACCTTTTTGGAACTAGCTCGGTATTAATACTCACATTTGGCATTTTCGATTATTGACACCATACAATATGTAGAAACTTATGTTTTATTCCTCACAATATAGTGGACGCCATGTTTGGTTTGACTGTTGGAAGGTCTAATTAGATTACCCGAAACGTAGTTATAGCAAAAACTTGGGAATAGTTCCGTAATAATACTCATATTAGGCATTTCAATTTCTTTTAATCTTGGTATTTTCATTACTAGAACTTAATGTTTTAATTTGCATAATACGCTCAATTTTAACTCCGATTCGATTATAGTTAACGCCATGTTTGGTCATGAAATCTAGACGCCTTCTTATTGGGTCGCTATACAGTTGAACCACTTTTACTACCAACTTGGAATTAGCTCCGCAATAATGCAATCATGTCAATTCTCGCAGTACACCCGTGGAAAAGGTAGAATGAATAAGTAATGGCCCACGAGATAGCTTTGATAAACAAATAAAGAGCAAGTTCTACCTTGCCATAAGTGGAATGCTGGGAACATTTCTTTTTCTAACCAAATTCTAACTATATTCTAAAAGATGAAGTTGCTTATACCTAACCTTTAGAAAAAAGTTTTTCTGGATACTTACAATGGAGACGATGCTCAGCTAAGGTAAGCTTAAGAAAATGATGTTTAGTATTCATTATTTTCCACAACGATCTTGTTAAACAAAAAGGGTTTGTTTCTCTTTTTACGTAGATTAAAACATACTGGGATGGCCATTTTGGTAGCCTAAGGAGGCCCTACGTAATGAGGGCGAAACGTAGTTTATAGCGTTTTTTCTGTAAACCATTAATAAATGAACCTGATAAACCAGAACAACAATAACAGCTTATATCTAAGAACCAACCAGGTCGAAAACCATAACAACATCTTAAAAGTTCCATCGGTTCTTCTACTATTGTTTGAGAGTTATAGTGAATCCAAGTTAGAAGACTCACGAGAATTTGTTACTTAGGAATTGATTCTGGCTTACACTGAAAATATGAAAAACACACTGCGATGGGACGTAACTAGGAGAATTAATTGATTGGACTTCCATTTAGGACTACAAGAGACTATGAAACACGGAAGTAATGATTCTGCTGTACACTAGCTAGGACAGGGCAAAGACAAAGTACACGTTATTAATTTGAACTCCACAATTTGTGACTCATCTGTATGTCATTCTGCTAGTCGAAAAAATTAAAATACAGCTATTATGCATTGGTGAAAGACCTAAGATTTTTATTCTAGAGACCTTCGATTATCTAAAAAATAAGATCCAGCTGAAAGATACTGACTTACATCAGAGTCAGACTTCCGAGAGGAATCATCAATCGAAACTAGATGTAGGAATTGGAAACGATATTGTATCTAAGACTCGATCCCTTTCAATCACAGTTAACATCTTGAATCAGTCTAGTCGAAACATGCTCACAAGATGGAAAGAGAGGTAATAAAAATAAGAGGAAATAGAAAGAGATAGGAAGAGAGGAGTTGTTGGTATCAGTTGAGATTCTTAGTAGTGGCATCGAGTGGCAATCTGATACTGGGACAACGGTTCAGAAGCATTGGTCGACAGTAAAATATCAGGAGGTACTACTCACTATAGCTGAGATACTATCAGGAGGGGTAGGTAACCACTCGGATCAGTACCAGTGCGAGTACCTTGAGGTACTGTTAACGCAGATGAATGATAACCGTATCGCGATAGGCGCGTCGATACAATGGAGTTAGGGTGGAGGAAAATCTATTGGTCAGGAAACTGCCTCAACATTCTCAAATAGTTAATTTCTGATGTAATTGCAGGGATCAGAGCTGGTCTTTTATCTCCTCTATTTCGAAATTGGTCCTCTGTTTCCTCTATTCCGGGGAATTTCACCCTATTTTCTCTTTTTTGAGTCTGTATCTAAGATAAAGAGAATAAGATGTTGATTTGAGAACCAAAACTAAAGATTTGACATCAGGATCGTATGAGGATGAGAAAAATCTCATATTTGATCAATTTCCCATATTTGAATAATTGCGCGCTCTCGCAATATCGATAGTACTATCGATATCGCTAATAAATCTATCAGATGGTATATAGCATTTCCATCAGGCCATAAAATTTACTTTGAACCACGTCTAATCGTCGTTTGATAATCCAGGATTCTTCATTATTACTGTTATCCTAACATAATGGTCTATTACTGCTTTATGGTAGGATGTTCGAGAACGCAGCAAAGAATCATATCGAATCAGGTACGATAAATTGAAGGAATTCGACACCAAGCAGTTGAAATTGGGCTCTAACCTAAGAGTTCAGAAAATACAAGCATTTATTGTTTTTTCTTATAACTTGACAGTGGTCCATTTTCAAATAAATAAAAACAGGGCAGTAAGAAAGCCGGAGCGATACTGCGACGTTAGAATTTATGTTCCTGAGAATAGCATATTCCAGTCATTTCTGCAAAATTGAAATGCTGCACTTAACATGATTAAAAGTCCAATTTCGAAATAAGTGGGTACTTGTCAGAGATAATACCGGAACGAGTGTATCAGAATGGGCGCAGAACAATCAAAACAACTTATATCGTTGTTTCTGCAATATTCGACCAAATTAAATTATTGCAAGTGAAGAGGGAATTGCAAAACTTGTACAGCATTTGCCTGAATGTGTTTCTTGCTTTACAAAAAATAAGCAGTTTATCCGACTTCCTTATATTGACAACTAGACAAAGTCAAAAATGGTGGCTTGATTACTTCTCCGCGATAGAGGGCCCTTAGACACTGATCTGTATTATACCCTGGATAGTGGATGGCGTCACAAATGCGGGCAAAGTTAGAGTTTCAACCTTCAAAATACATGCTTTTTCTTCTATCCAGGGTATAATACAGATCAATGGCCATAATATATAACACGTGGAGAGATCGTCTGCTTTGCATGCATGCATACAGGCTACATGCATGTATAAAGTTGTGGCCTAATATTACAAGGTACAAAGAACGCACCTTTCAATGTCTGCAGACTACGGCGTATGATCGACGAAGTTGTCAACATGAAACTTCGCACCACAAGTGATCGAAGAATCACACCCTGCTTATTTTGGTAACATGTACACAATTTTACAATTTGAGGGTAATTTCTGTTGCAGGTTAATGGAACCCTGTAACGAGTGTTTCATTCACACTTTGTTTTTACTGTATTCATTTTCCTTTCATCTCCATATTTCTGCTCCATATGTTGGAACCGGCCATACTAGGGTATCAAACAACCACATTCTTCTTTTTGAATATGCCTTGAATCTTCTTTTTCCTATACCCCATACCCGCTGCATTACCCCTTCCACTTTTTTTATTCCTACTCTTATAAGTGCCTTATGAATTCCATTAGTTTGTGAAGTGTACTCCAAACATCTTAACCCTTTTACTTCTATCTTTAATCCCTTCCATCTTTCACTCCATAATTTTTTCTTCCCTCTCCTTCCTAAACTTCATTATCTTCGTATTTTCTACATTCAGTTTTAATTCATTTCTTTCTTAGTATTTCCCTAACCCTGTAATTAGACCCGCCACTTCTTCTTCATCTTCTGCCATCATTACTACATCTGCTTATGATAGTATTTTCATCTTTACTTTCCCAAACTTAACACACCCCCATCCTTTTTTGCTCATCGCTTTTCCCAAGTCTGAGATCAACATATTATATAAGAGTGGGCTCAGAGGATACTCTCCTGAGGTTCTCTTTATCTGCCCCTCCCTTATACTTTTTTTTACCATAACCTTTTCTATCTATTCTTGATCCAGAGAATAGAACGCCGCTTTTAGGTCTACGAATATAGCTATCATTTCTTACTTCTCCATTTTTAATCCTTCTAATTAATATACAGTTTACAACGTGTATGTTGTTCATCACCCCCATTCCTTTTTCTAAATCCCGTCTGATTTGGTGGCACTGTCTGTTTTTCCTCAACATCTTTCTTCATTTTCTCCTATAATACCGTTACATATAACTTGTACAAGGTGGGCATTAGCGTCATTCCCCTATATTCCTGAACCTCCTCTCCTTTGCCCTTTTTCAACATTAGTACCACTGCCCTCCGTAGCTCTCGCCATCCCTCTCCCTCCCTTTACTGAAGCATTGATTATCTATTCTTTTAATATGTCCTCTTCCTAGTCTCTTTCCTTTTCCTTTCTTCCGCCCTTCGTAATTTCGTTTTCAATCCCTCCTATCAGATATCATTCTACCTCTTTTTCCATTCAAGCCTTCTCCACCTCTTCTTCGTATCTCCTATTTTCCTCCTTTTTCCCTATCACACTTCTCAGTATATTCCTTTTTTTTCTTTGTTCATGTCCACTCCTTTTGCCTTTTCCTCCATCCTCTTAGTTCCTTCCTCATTTCGTTTTTTTTCTTCAACTTCCTCATCCCACTCCATTTCAGTTCCCTCCGCCACTAATTTCTTCCTTGCTCGTTCATTTGCATTCCCTTCTCTCATTTCTACATCCTTTAGCTTGTCTCTTAAGTGCTCTCCTCCTTCTATTGACCAATCCACTCTTCGTGTCCTTTTTACCCGTATCTTCAAAACTCTTCTTACCCTCTAACGTCAGTATGATTGGAAAGTGATCAGAATCTATGTATCCTTCCACCTCTAGTTTCTTGACCTTTTCTGTTAGCTATTCGTCTACTATTACATAGTCAATGAACGTTCCCTCTTCGCCTCCCAAACGTGTATATTTACCTTCCTCATCCCCCTCTGCATTTCCGCTTATGATGAACCATCCCGTTTCCTCTTAGCGCTTCAACCATTTTTTCTCAACCTCATGTAGCATCGTGTCTTTGGATTTTCTTCCTTGCTCTTCTCCCCATTCCCTTCCTCATTTATCTCTTGTTCTTGCATTGAAATCTTCTTCTTTTACAATCTCAATACCCTCTTCATTTTCTCCCATCAGTTCTTTTATCTCTTTAGATTTTTCCTGCATATCTTCGTTCACATACACTTCCACTACCTTTAACCTCTCTTCTACAATCTTCATCTCTTCTACTAATAATCCTTATTAGCTTCATCTTTCCCACAGTATATCCCAATGTCTTCTCATCTTAGTATTTCTCCAACCCTCTTATCAGACCCACCTTCCACTCTTCATCTTCTGCCATCATTACTATATCTGCATATGCCAGTGTCTTTCTCTTGACTTTTCCATCTTAACACATCCCCATCCTTTTTTGCCCATCGCTTCTTCCAAGTCTAAGATCAATGTAATGAAAGTTTTACCAACCAGGAACTATCGCCTACTTTACCGGCTATTTGCACCCTGCTTCTGGTCTCACGATTTATTCCTTAAACTTTCTTCATCAGATCTTCTTTTAAACCTTTTTTTACCATAACCTTTTCTATCTCTTCCGGGTCGAACTTTTCAATTCTCCTATTTATTATATAATTTACAACGCATATTTTGTCCTTCAACCCCATTTCTTTTCCTAACCCTATCTGCTTTGGCAGCACTATCTATTTTTCCTAAACTTCTCCTTTAATTTCTGTGATGATACCATTACATATAACTTGTACAAGGTCGGCATTAGCGTTACTCCCCTATCGTTCCTAATCTCCTCTCTCCTGCCTTTTTCAATATCAATACCACTACGCCTTCTTTCAATATCTCTTGCCAAACCTCTACTCTCCATACCCTCTTGCGTATTATCCATGCCTATTCTCTAGTTCATTCTTCCTATACTTCTATACTTTATTATCAACTCCATCCAGACCTGGAGCTCTCCCGCCTTTTATTATTCTTAAAACATTGGATATTCCTTCTCTTGTTACGCACTCTCACTCGTTTCTTTCTCTCTCCTTTCTTCCGCCCTTTCTAACTTTATTCTCTGCTTCTACCAGCAGATCCATGAAATACTTTTTTCATTCTATCATCTCAATATCCTGGGTATTTCTTTCCCTTATTTCTCTCTATATTTACTACTTCTCGAACCTCTCCTTCTGTTGTAGCCCTCTCCGCCTCTTTTTCAAACCTCTCACTTTCCTTTCCTTTTTCCATATCACACATCTCAGTATGTTCCTTCTTTTTTCTTCTATTTTTATCTCCACTACTTTTTCCTTTTTTCCCTCTTCCTTATTCATTTTCCACTTCCTCCTTTTTCTCTTTGCGTTCCTCATCCCATCAATGTCTTTCCCCTTACCTACCAACTTCTTTCTTACTTGATCCTTCTAACTTTATTTTCATTTCTCCTATCATTATTTCTTCTATCATTATTTTCTTTTCTTCATTTACATTTCCTTCTCTCATTTTTACATCCTTCAGCTTCTTTCTCAACTGCTCTTTTCCTTCCTACTGACCAATCCTCTCTTCCTGTTCTTTTTACCTTTACTTCCTTTTCACCTGTATCTTTAATACTCGCACCACTCCCTAACGTCAATATTAATGAGTGGTTATCAGAATCCATTTATTCTCCTACACCTCTTTTCATTCCTCCCATTCTCTTCCTCATCTTCCTCTTGGATTTGCATTGAAATCTTCTCTTTTTACGAGCACAATCTCCTCTTCATTTACTTTCATCATTTCTTTTATCTCCTTAGATTTCTCCTGCATATCTCCGTTCACATACACACCCACTTTATTCCATCTCTCTCGTTACATCTTTATCTCGTCTACCAATAATCCTTCAATTTCTTCCTCCATCACTCTTGTATCCTTCCCTGCTACATATTCCTTTCTCATTCTCATCACCATCAGTTTAAGCCTAATCGTCTTAGGTTATTATCCATTTTCTGGGTTAGAAGTTTGACTGTTTGGTTAATCATTCGACAATTTGATCAAAAAGTCAAAAATTTTGTTGAAAATTCGTCCTTTTTGTTTGAAAATTCATCTCTTGTGTGTGATAAAAATACAGCCATCACCATAGTTAGAAATAATGCTCCTGGTCGAAAACTGTAGTACTTGTTAGAAAATTGAAATATTTTGTTGAAAATTCAAATAATTTTATTGAAGGGATTGTCTTCTGATTATAGTTCAATTTTTGAATGGGAAATTTGACTTTTAGTTCGAAAACATATTATTCTGATAGGAAATTGAAGTTTTTTTGTACCGCCTAGCAATGATCCCATATAGGGTGAGCGTTACTTTTAAAGAGTCATAAATATTTTTGGATGGTCACCCGCCCAAGTAGTAACTGCGTTCAACGTTGCTTAACCAAAATTATTGTACGAGAACTGGTTTGACTATCACACTTCTAATAATATTTCCATACTTTTTTACTTAAAATTTAACAGTTCTGACGGAAAATAATCCTATTCAGTTAAAAGGAAACTATTTTTTTCAAACTCCACATCTTGGTTTGAAAATTCTTTCCTCTAGTTTAAAATTATTCATTTGGTTTTGAATTCAACAACTCGGTTGACAAAGAAAATGCTATGTTAGAAATTCATTCATTCCGGTAATAAATTCGGCATTTTAGTTCAGAATTCATCTCTCTAATCTGAAAATTAACTATTCTGTTTAAAATTAATATTTTCCCCCTTTTTCGAAGAAAAATGTCTCCAACTGGAATTTTGACTATTTAATTACTGGTTGCAAATTCGTATTCCATTGTAGTAAATTATTTTTTTTAGTTAAGAATTCATCTTGCACGTTGGAAATTACAATTTTTTCAAAGTATTCCTCTCTTAATAAAAATTCTACTGTTACGCTAAAGAATTTCTTTGGTTCAAAATCCAACTACTAGAGGTTGAAAATCAATCCTTCTCTGTTGAAATCTTATTTCCTATTTGAAGATTTTGTTATCTCGTGGAAAGTTTGACATTTTCTAGGGAAGTTTATTGCAGTTATTTGAGATTCAACTGTTTGTTGAAAATTCCCATTTTTGAATGCAGATGTAAACTATTCTGATAGGAAATTTAATTTCTTCGTTTAGAATGCATGTTTGCAGGTGACAATTTTTACTATTAAGTTGAAATTTTATACTTCTTGTGTACATTGAACAACGTTCTTAAAAATCACTCCTTTCTGTTCAAAATTTGGATATTTCGATAATAATGTTTTGCTTTCTGTTAAACATGAATTCCTGATATAAAAAATTAGTGAATTTTTGGTCAAAAATTTATCTCCTTCGGCTGAGATTTTATTTCTTTTGTATGGAGACATATGTTTTTAGAAGATTCAAATTCTAATTAGAAAAGGTCACTTTTTGAACAAAAATAAATTATTTTAAACATAATGGTACATTTTCATCGACCATCGGAATAGTTCACTATTAATCAAAATAATATATCTTTACAAAAAAATAATTTTTTTACCAGAAACGACTTTTATTAAAATTCTAAAATAATCGAATCCAATCTTGGAAGTCAAGTTTCTAACAAAGAAATTTAATCTTCTGCTGGAACAAGTTATTTATCAATGAATAATAATGTCTTCCTAACCAAAAATCAAATTTCGAACAAAAAAATACAATTCTCGAACACAAAAAATTCATTTTAACGAGCATCATAAATTTTCTACTGAGAAAAGCGAATTTTTAAGAAAAACATTGAGTTTTTGAATAGAGAAATTGTATTTTTGATAAAATAGTTTCATTTTCCACCAAGAGCCTAAGTTTTGCCCAGGAAAGATGAATATTCGATATTTCTTCCAAAAAGGAAAATAACTATGAAAAATATGAGTAAATTTGACGGAAATGCTTAAATTTCACACTGCGAATAAATTGTTCAGTTGAGGAAAAAAAATTCCATTCAGCAAGTCAAACTTCTGTATCAGAAAGACGAATTTGTTATAAAACAGTTGTATTTTTAACTCTAAAATTTGACCTTTCAACCGAAATTATTATTTTTTTCTCAAATAAGAACTTTTAACAAGAGTTCCGAATTTCAACTGGAAGCGAATATTTTTTCAGACATACAAATTTGATTTTGTGTCTGGGAAAATTTAATTTATTCAGGAAAAAATAAATTGCAACAAAAGAGGCCTATTGTTTAAGAAAATGCAGAAAAGTTAACTTTTTCCTAGGAATGAACCTTTTTTGTAAAAAAAATTCAACTACCTCTAATGAAAATTGTCCAACAACAATTTATTCAATCATTAATTGCTTCTGGTGGACATATTATCGTTCTTTTTTGGAAAATTCAACTACTTGGTTGGAAATTCGTTTTTTTATTTAAGGAAAAGTCTTTTCAAAGAAAATTAATTCTCCTGATTGTATATATATTTGTAGAATAAAAATAGATCTATTTGATGGGAAATTCATCCATTTTGTTGGAGGATCATCAATTTTGTTGAATATACACCTGCGGTTTTTTAACAACCTCTTGTTGTTGAAAATTGAACTCTTTCAATAAAAAACCGTTTTTTGTATTAAAACATTTATGCTTCATACCAGAAAAGTGAAATTGGAGTAAATAATTTATCTTTATTGTTAGGAAATCTTTCTTTGGTAACGTAGGCAAATTTACAACTAAACTTACTTGGAACGTAAAAAAAAAACGCTGATAAAGATTCAACTAAGATTATCAACAAGAGGAGTCAAGAAAGGTTAAAAAATAAAAAAAATGGTCAAAGTAGTTTATAGACAGTCCCTTGGTAAAGTGACTTTAATGCTGTGATCCGAGTGACTTCAACGCCTGCATAAGACATATCGATATTCTTTCTGAGTCCACAGATCTCTCTAAAAAAGAAAAACTATAAAAAGAGGGAAAAGAATGTCAAAAAATGTGGATATGATAAAAAAACTGAAGAAACAATGAACTATATGTGGATACGCGAATTTGAGTGACTTCAACGCCTGCACAGGACATATCGATAATCTTTTCCAAGTCTACAGATCTCTTCAGAGAAGGAAAACTAAGAAGAGATGTTAAAAATGTAGAAATGGTAAGAAGTCTGAACGAACTACGGAATATCATATGAATACACAAATTTGGGTGACTTCAACGCCTGCATAAAACATATCGATAATTTTTTTCTAAGCCTACAGATCTCTTCGAAGAAGGAAAACTGGAAAGAGGTGAAAGAATGTTAAAAATGTACAGATGGTAAAAAGTCTGAACAAACAATGGACTATTATGTAAATACGCAAATTAAAGAATGCGGTTAAATTTTTTATCAGTCTCGAAACAAGGGTATGATCTACTGAACGGCGCCACTCGAGTTAAACGTCGTGCGCTATACACGAGCAAATGTGCAGTTACTTTTTTACGTAGCCGTCGAAAAACCAGACGCCATTATCGACAAGTGGCTGTGAAGGCAGGAGAAGCAAGGTTTCAAAAAAGAAAGAGGATTCTGAGGCGATTCGAAATTTATGAACCCAAGAATAGCGCATCTTTTCGTGAAGCTTTTCTCTCTGACTCATTCACTCGTTTTCGGCCGAAACTATACCTTCTTCTTCGATCAAACTATTTTGACTTCTAATTTTGAAAATACCTATTTTGGAAAATTATTTTGAAAAACCTATTCCACGTTGAAGTTGGGATCGGGATTTAGTATGGCATCGTGCATTTTACTGAATAAATGTTTGACTTGGGATGCTATTGAGTAAAATTTTATTGCAATTTTAAACGCATAAAAGAGAAGAGAATGTATATATGGAAAATATTTATAGAGAGGAGGCATTGACAGAAGATTTGCAAGAAAGATGTTTTCTTGTTTGCATCCTTGCAAGGACATCTCATCGCAGTAGCAGTAATTGCGAGCGTTTAATCGCGCATAATCGACGCTAATCGACCGCAAAGACTATTGCGGCATCCATCCACTTTGTTATTACGACAGCCAGGATAAAAGCTTCTCATTTGTCTCGCTCATTGTACGAGTTTCCAAGATACGGCGACGATGATCTGCTCTTAACTCGTGCTAGAGTGCAATTGATAAAATAATTGATTCATAAAGAACAGGGTCGGCAATATTAATTTTTTCCCTTCTTTCCTCATTGTTATTAATTATTAGCTAGCGTTTATTTATTACGGGAGGGGGGAGTATGTTTATTATGAGTCCTTACTTGGGAATGAACAACATGAAATTAAATTTAGTACATCAGCGTACGAAAAATTTAGAATACGCGCATGTACTAAATTTGGTGTACACAGTCATGAAATTTAGTATACGCGTATACAAAATTTAGTATACATGTATACAAAATTCAGTATATGAATATACTGATTCGAAGATATGTATACGAATGGTAGAGAAACAATACAATTTTCACTGTTAGAAAAAATGGTCTGACATTTGATATACAAGTGAGTAAAGTCATTCGCATATGCCGTATATCAAATTTAATAGACCACTAGAAATCTTGCGCGCGCCAAGGCGCTCGCCCTTAGTACCAAGCGATTTAACCCTGCCATTATTCGATTTCCATCACCGTAACTTAAAGAATAACAAATATCAAAGCGTTTAACTTCTTTATTTTAAACTTAATGAAAAATAGTATTTCAAAAAAACAAATCATATGTTTCCCTACTCAATATCAATTTAATGGGAGTTCTCAAATTATGCTTGGTTCAAGGGTAATAGAATAATGATTTATGTACAAATAGTATGATTCTAATTATTTTGTGAAACTATCGTTATTATAAA
>WSXT02195114.1:0-19305 GCA_011762715.2 Neuroterus valhalla
AATGAATTCAGCTTTTTCTTCTATTTTTTTCGAACATTGTGAAAAGAACAAAAATAATTCACTTAAAATAATACAATAAGAGTGATAATTATTTAATGATAGAAAGATAATTGTTTTAGCAAATTTTTATCATTGCTAATAATATTTTCTTTGTCTAATGATAGAAGCTTGCGATTTTTTCTGCAATTTTTAATTTTTTGCCCACTTTTCATTTAAAGCGGTTTTTGCTGAAATTTTTTCCTTTGCTGGACCTTTTTAGTTGTGAACAAATAATAAATAAACATTAGAGAGAATCATATTTTAAAAAGTATTGTATTGTTTCAAGTAAATTATTTTTGTTTTATCCCATTGTTCAAAAAAAATTATTTCGAACAAAAAACCTGAATTCGTAAAGTGAAATTTGAATCTCGAATTTTCTACTAAAATTATAGATCTTGAACGAAAAAATTAAATTTTTGAGAAAGTAGTTCAACTTTCAACCAAAGAGTTGAATTTTCAACCTAAAAATAATTATTGCAATCAAAAATATAATGGCTGATGTTTCAACAAAAAAATTTTTATTTAAAATAAAAAAAAATTGAATTTACCCAACAAATAAATCAATTCAATCTTATTCAATCTAATTGAATTCCTTTCAAATTCCATTGAGTGCAATGTTAAACATTTCAGAAAAAACTATAACTTCCTAGCACTTATCTAAGGGAAAATGGTTATGAACAACAATAAATTGTTTAAAAGTGACTTGAAGTCTTAATCTAGAAGAAGATAGATATAAACATTTACAATCAGTTTGAACAATTATTTTTACGAAATTAAATCAAATTCTTATTTACTTTAAGTGAAAAGTGGTAAAAAAGTTGAATATTTCAGAAAAAAACGCAACTTTGTAGCATTATTTTCATAGAATATTGTTATAATTTATAACAAATTGTTTAAACAATTATTTTTGTTAGCTCATATTGATTATTACCTCGCTTCAACCGAAAAGTTGAAAATAAGTTGAAAAATTCGGAAAAAACCTTAACTTTCTAACCCTTTTCCAAGAGAAATTCGCTGAAAACAATATTTAATTATTTAAACAATTTGGATAAGCACTTATTATCGATATGAAGTAGTATGTCTGGGGATTTTTTGGGACCCTACAAAATAGGCTTATGGGGTTAATATTTGAAAAGTAATATTTTTTCCGAACAAATTTCCGGGCGTTTTGCATGAAAATTCGAAAAAAAAACTTTCTAATGCATTTCTGGACCACCCTAATGACCACAAGTATGACGAAAATCTCCTTAGACCCCTCCTGACTATAGATGAATAACACCAGAATTTTATCTAACACCATGAATAGCCTGATGGGGGCAACGGTACATTACCGAAACGTTGCAAGATTGTGAAAATTTCTTACGAATAAAAAGCCTGGATGTGCCGTATGAGAGTGGGAAGAATATTTCTTAATAATTTTCCTACTTTTCGAAAAATTGGATCATCTTGTTGCAGATTAGATAGATACCTCTAGACTCAGTGTCTTGCTTTTCTGAATAAATATTAGAATTGACTAGTAAAAAATTGTTCCTGTTTATCTAGATCCAAATTTGGACACTATAAAAATCACATTACAGAGCTCTGTTGATGGTTATAAGTAATAAATAATTACTCACGCAATAAGGCTGCGATATTAAGAAGCTGAGCAAAAATGCACGATTCTGGTGACAATGTTCCTGTTTCAGATATGTAAGGAAATCCAGGTACTACATGATCCCACTGAACCGATATAGTATACCTGAAATGTGATTCGTAATTAAACGTATGTTCGTATGGTCTTGTCACTCATGATAAGTTCCGTGCGTATTCTCGTCATGCGTTCCTCAAGAACCATGTCATAAATGTTTAGAAGTCAAACTCATCCACAATACTTGATCTTCTTTAGTATCATTGGTTCAAGGAGAATGGAAATGCTTCTACAATAAATAATCTATGCGGTAGTTTTGGAAAAAAATAATTATTTCGATAGTATAATAAAAATATTACACTTTCATTTAATATTACTTGCAACAAAAAAACATTTTGTAAGACAAACAACCGAAGTCGCTTTGAGAATGAGCCATTGTTCTTCTATTTTTATTACGTGCCGATTTTATAATTATATTCTAAAAGACTAACAAACACCTTTTCTCTTTATATTATTTCTGATTCCAAATTTATCTTTTTCTTAAAAACTTACGTGATCATAAATGTAACTGGTATCAGAATGAAGAGACTAAGTGGCAGCACATGGAGATTCTCCCACGACATTTTCGGACATCCGGGAATCTGGTGTACGAAGCTTAAAAAAATTTTGTTAATTTTTGTACTCTTCCTTTCATTCGAGTAATTTTTTTTCGTCTTGTTTCAACAGTTTGGAATTGTTCCTGGCATTGATGTTAGAGAGAATAATGAATCATTTCGATCAATATTAACAAGGAGTCATCGAACGTCAATGGGTCACTAAGCCATTCTCCGATTTCTTTCAAATAAAGATACGTAAATCATAACAATTTTAAATCAAGAATAAAAATCGTTTTCTTTTTGTTAGTAAAGAGTTTTGTATTGATTCAATCAATTATATCAAGCACTGAAGCACTGATTAGGGATTAATATCATTTTGACCTTTTATGAACACTTTTTATGATGAAGATTCATCATCTGTTAGTCATAAGATTTTTTAATTTATGATTGACGAGTACCAGATTGTTCTTACCTCTGCAGAGTATCCAAATTGTTTGTTAAAATTTGTATCACTTTTCCACATAAAATCTCAATTTCTCGGAACTTAGAAAGCACTTCTCTTTTGCAAATGAGCACTTCTCCATGGGTGGTTTCAAAGCAACTGTTTGAAAGAACTGCCACGCACACACACACGCGCGCAAAACAATCTATTAATGATTGATAACGAACACAACTATGGTATAATTAACGCAAAGGCACTAGATTCACTTTGGACGTTTCATATATATCAGAACTAATTTTAATAGAGATTTTGAAAGTGACTTGACGTTTGTACGTAGAAAATTTGGCGACAATTGAGAAGCTCCTCAATTTTAGGTTCCTAAATAATGACATTTTCAGCTATCACTTGCATTCACATTTTGCAGTAATAGTCATAAACTTCTTTAACGTATTTAATTGTTCACTTCAGAACAATAGTCACTTGGGAAGAAAGAAAACAACTCAGTACTATGAAATGTGGAGTCCATATATTTTTCACTCAGTAAGACGGAAGAAGAATTTTAAAAAAATCAATCGTTAATATCGATTAATTGAATGCTATAGTTGACACTCTCTGTCCTGCAGTTAGTAAATTGAATGCAATTTCAGATCAGGAAAAGCGCGTCATAGACATAAATCTTAAATACGGTCAGTTTTGTTCATTTTGTTATCCAAAAAGTGTGGATGAAAGGATAACCCTGATTATATTGCTGACCTTTCTTGTTTTGATATTTCATGGTAATCGCATTTGATAAACATGCTGAACTTTTCCTGTATAAGATCATGAACGAGACATGGATTGTTGAATTCATCATTAATAATTACCTTTCTCGTTTTCTAATTGTTCACCCGAAAGTGACAGATTTCGGAAGTCGTATATAATAAACTTGACTTATGTAGAATACTTTAGGACCTGAAATTTTGTTTATTTTCAGGCATATTATAAAATAATCATTAGAAAAATTCGCAATAATAATTTACTCCAGCATTATTTTCATTCAGAGCTTGGTTATAAGTCTTTTTCTGAATTTTTCAACTTATATTCAACGTTTCATCTGAAGCGAGGTAAGGATCAATTGAAGTCAACAAAAATAATTGTTTAGACAATTTGTTTTTAATTTTAAGAATATTCTCTCAGAATAATGCTACAAAGTTGCGTTTTTCCTGAAACTTTCAACTTTTTGTCCACTTTTCACTCAAAGTAAGTAATAATTTTATTTAACTTATTGAAAATAATTGTTTAAACAAATTTTGAATCTTTATAGCTATCATCTTCTAGATTAATACTACATAGTTGCGGTTTTTCCTGGATTTTAAAACTTTTTATCACTTTTTAATTGGATTGAAGTAATAATTAATTTATGTTAAAAAGTAATTGTTAAAAGAATTTATCATCATTGCTAATAATATTTTCTTTGCCTAATGATAGAAACTTGTGGTTTTTTTCTGAAATTTTCAATTTTTCGCCCGCTTTTTACTTGAAGTAAGTCAATATTGAATATAATTTAACAAAAATAATTGTTTGAACGAATCCCTAGCCCTATTGTTTATGGTTACCCTCTCTTCAACTTGGCTTTACCCTTTTTGTTGTGATCAAATAATAAATGAACATTAGAGAGAATCATATTTTAAATAGTATTGTATTGTTTCAAGTAAATTATTTTTGTTCTTTTCCCAATGTTAAAAAAAATTAATTAAAACAATGAAGCTGAATGCATTCAGTGAAATCTGAATTTAGGATTTTCTACTAAATTATGGATCTTCAACGCAAAAATTGAATTTTCAAGAAAGTAGATCAACTTTGAGCCAAAGAGTTGAATTTTCGACAAAATCAATTCAATCTAATGGAATTTCATTCCAATTCCATCAAGTGCAAAGTTAAACATATCAGAAAAAAAACATAACTTTCTAGCACTTATCTAAGAGGAGATGGCTATGAAAAATAATAAATTGTTTAAATAAGCATGTTTTTTCACTCGCATTGATTATGGAAAGTAAACAAAAAGCTTAAGAGTTCAAAAAAACCACAACTTTCTGCACTAATCTAAGAGAACAGAGCCATGAACGATAATAATTCGTTTGAACAATTATTTTTTAAAAATTAAATTGAATATAAACTCATTTAGAGTGAAAAGTGGGCAAAAAAATTAAAATTTCAGAAAAAACCGCAACGTTCTAACCCTCCTCTAAGGCAAAGTTGCTGAAAAACAATTAAAATAAACATCTTATTATCAGTGTCAAGTAGTATTTCATGTCTTTGAAACAATCTGCGTTAAAAAATCGCAAACAAATCATAATTAGCTCCAAAAACTCGAAAAACCCATTTTTTCACTTATGGGGGTTTTTTGGGACCCTATAAAACAGACTTATGAGGGTGATATTTAAAAAGTTATAATTTATTCGCATTCTGTGACTAATTGTGAAGAGAAATGTTGAATTTCCAACTCGATTCACCTAATATCCAGAGTTCCGAGTAAAATTCACAAAAACGTCTTTTTTATGGGAAATATGCATAAAACTTCATGGGGCTTGCGCCATCTCTAAATATCATTTTTTCTCAAAACAAAAAAATTCATTTATTTTTTTTGGATTCGAACAAATTCCCGGGTGTAATATTCGAAAAAAATTTTTTGGACCACCCTACTGTACTTGTAATTTATTCTCTTCCCTTTTACGGGTTTGAGGGCCTCCGCTCCCTTTACAATAGGTTACATAAATGCCTTGAACTACTTATTATAGCTCAAGTATAACGCTTAACAACTAATTTTCCGGCTATTTGCTACTATTTACATCGATACTAAGATTCGCATGATCGAGCTTCCAGGGCTTCCGTTTCCTCTGACCTTCTCCCAATTTCATATATTTCTCGAATTTTTTGCTTTATTACTCTAACGTATGTTTAAGCGGACAAATCCTTGGCTTTTTCTTCCCTTAGCTCTTCCAGTCTCCTCATCCATTCTACTCTCTGACCACTTTCATCCAATATTCCTCTCACACAATCACTCACACTTCACCCTTCCTCTCGTTTCCAAAATTGCCTGTTTTTGATTCAAATCCTTCCATACTCCGAGGATGAGTGTGGAAGAAAAAATGGTTCTTTCCAAAACCAAGACGCTCAAGAGACGTTCTTAATGCTAGTATACTTTTTTTCAATTCCATTCATAAATCTTCATGTTCTAAAAATTTTACTTCCGTAGTCAGAAAAATGTGATCACTCATTCCAAACATGAAGGCACTGTCAAGCTTTTAGGTGATACTTTGGAGAAGGTGTAGGATCAAATAACATGACACAATTTGAATCTGTATTTTTATATCAACAATGATACAATATTACAATATAATACACGCACACGCGTTAGGAGAGATTCTTTGATTTTCTTCGTTTATATTATTTCACTGTGACATCATAACTTCACAAAGAGAATTGAAAGTTAGAGTATTTAATTTTGGTTTCTAACATTGCATTTCTATTTCTTGTTTTAGATAGAGAAGTAGTAATTGTTAATAAATTTTCAACAGGTTCCAATTATTTATTAGCTAGAATTAAATATTTCCGTGAAAAAGGAAGTGGAAACACTTCCTAGGCTTAAACGAATATTTGGTTATGAAAGCAAAACTGTAGCGCCTCATTTTTCCCGAAAATTATTGATATATTATGAACTTAACGATCCCATTCCCAAATTTTTTGTTTATAAGGTGTAATTTTTAAAAAATATATCAAAAGTGCATCAAAAATAACGAAATGTAATTTCTGAAAATAAATAGAATTTCCAACATTATTATATGTAAACTCTATTTTGATAACACTGCATACAACTTCGACAATGTTTTTCTTTTCGAATTGTTTTTTTAATCTTTGTTATTGTTATTCTTGTAATTTTCTGGAAATCATACACATATTGTTAGAGTTATATTACATCAGTAAACTATTACAGTCAGCAGTGGTTGCGGTATATCAATTTGTTCAACAATAACAATTGTAACCTGTTCTATAATTACGTATATACATCTTATGATATTTCAATAAATAATTATACCTAATAATTAAATGATTATTACATTTGCTGTTTCTTATTACCGTATTATTTCACTGATTTCAGAAAAGAAGAAACAAGTCGATATTTTCTGAAGACAGTCAGAATTTCATTTTTTATTCCTTACTTTTATTTCTTTTTCCATATTTCCTCTTTTAACATTCAATTTAGAATTCATCTAACGGCTACACAACAATTTTTAAGAAAAGCAGATCCTTCGAAAGTATAAATGACTTATTATTGAAATTGAATTAATTCTGCATTAACTCAACATATGACTTTAATTAATTTATAAATATAAATCTTGCAAATGTAAACCACTTATGAGCAACGTATATATTATATCTATAGCACCTTATTGAACCATGCCTGTATAATACATATTATATGAAGAGACTATACTTTTCCGTATGCTAAATTCTACATTTTTTGATTACTTAAACTAATCAGACTAGCCTTTTTTTTAATCGATCGACCAGTTACAAAAGGATTTATGCGATGGATGCCTAATTTCTGGTTAGACACTGAAACCATCTCTCTAGCCAAAGCAGAGAGGTGCTGCGTAGCTCAAAGTTGTTTACTTGTCGACTCTCTGCGTGCAGCATTCAAAGACTATAGGCGGCTCTGAGTGTTGACATAAGTGTGCTCGATCATTGCTTCAAATCTGGTTTGAACTGGATTTTTGAATCGCGTTCCACACAGGGCAGTCTACCTCCGATGCCGGCATTGTCAAGAGAGATGAGTGTTTTCTAAGAACGTTTATTACTTCCAATAATTTTTTCTTTCAATTTTCAAATATGACTGGATACTATCCAGGCTGCAAAATTATAAATGGCAAAAACTATGAGTGACGTCCATTTGTTTTATACGCTTTGCATTAAATATGCATAATTTTTCTGCCTGGATATGATCAACAAGATATTATTTCTTTCTTAAGACTCTATAAATTTCTTAAAATTTCATTCCTCAATAAAAAGTTCCTCAACATTTACAATTTATTTACCATGAAAAATATCGTTGTAGCGTTCAATTCTAGTGGACGGAAAACTACCGCCGTCGTTTTCAGTATAGATGAAAGAGAAGATTTGGAAGTCTTCCTTATTCAAATACCCCATTTTAATAAAAAGTTAGTGAAAATATCATGATGAATTTTTATGAGGTCGAGGCAGGATTGGAGAATAATCGTTATTGTCTTCAGTAGTGGAAGAAAAACTTTAGGCGCTCGGATATCGCTCCATTGGAACAGCATAGTGACTCCACAGTTTCCAAAAATATTATATCAATTTGATTACAATCAGAAGTATTTTCTCAAATATTTGAAAATTTTATAAAGAGCCTGAAATGAACTAAAACTTCAATAACCTGAACCAAAAAATAAAAAATGAGAATAGATGATTACAGGACAGTTTCTATATGAAGATTCGTACAAAAAAGGGCGTTAGCGCCTAATTCTCGTAAATGAGATTATAGGTTTGAAAATAAAGATCTCGTATATTAAATCCTGCATTTTAATATTTGTAGATATACTTTGTTTTTGTATCTATTAAAAAATTGTATCCTCCGTGACCGTCGAAATTGAGGAATCACGTAAACATTCTGTAACGGAAGAAAAGGCTTCCTTTCATTTTTTGAAATTTTTCTCCGAATTGAATATTCTGTTTCTAATCATTGTTCAAACTGAATCTAAGAGCAGAAAATGTCTACTTCCTATCTTTCCAGAATTAGATTAATTGTTAGAAAACATCCTGCTCTTCTTGATTGGGGAACTCAATTGCCCGAAACGAGAATACTTCTTTATTTGTAAATGAAAAATAAAATTTTAGATTCTAGTCCTAGAGATTTCGTGGGAAGGGACCAATTTCACAGAATAATTTTGGTGTCGTTACGCTTTGAAGTCATAAATTAGCGTTACACTGACAGCACACAAAAGCGTTATTGACTATAGAATCTGATACCGATTGAGATTTTTACTCTAGAGAGGGATGTATGACATCCGTTGAAATTTTTACGAGCATCCTTAACGACCTATAGATTTTACGCAAATACGATTTCTTAAATTCCGCAAAATTTTTACCCAATTTTTTAAACTTCCGATGTGTTATTGTTATCAGCTTTCCAACGAAGTTTGAATCGCAAAAATTGGGCTAATTTTTCGATTTTTGCTATTTCATTATCGTTTCGTAATAGAAGTGAAAATGGCCCGATTTTTGCGAGGGAAGTTCTGTTGCACTGATAATTATGAAGGATTTTTGGCTGTACATAAGCTGGTGGAAAATTGAGCGAAAATTGCCTTGTAAATGTGACATGAAAGAGAAGCGTCAAACATCCTAATCTCGATCTCATTGGGGCCAAGAGACTCTAGAGAGGGAAATATGACACCCGTTGAAATTTTTACGAGCATCCGTTACGACCTAATGATTTTACGAAAACGAAACTTCTTGCATTCCGAAAAATTTCAAACCGATGTTCACACATTTGATACCTTATTGTTATAAGCTTTACAGCGAAGTTTGAAACGAAAAAATCGGACTATTTTTACAATTTTCGATATTTTTTTATTATCGTTTCGTATAAAAGTAAAAAAAAGTATACGTGTCCAAGTGACACACGCAAGAAACGAAGTTCCTTCAGTGGCTTAACAAATATTGAATATAAACGTTCCTCAAATAATTATATAACAGTATGCGTGTCTTTGAAGCAAGCTGCGTTCCTACCGCTTGTTCCAAAGACACGCATTTCTTATATTCAATTATTTAAGGAACCTTTTTATTCAGTATTTATCAAGCGACACGCGTTTAACTTGGACACGTTTAATTTTTTTTCTTTCTTTTTTTTTATATTCAATTTTATATTATGTTTTACTTCTATAACGAAGCGATGATGAAAAATAGCAGAAATCGCAAAAGTAGCCCGATTTTTGCGATTCAAACTTTGTTGTAAAACTTATAACAATAAGGTATCAACTAAGTGGAAATTTGTTGAAAATTTTTCGAAATGCAAGCAGCTGCATTCTCGTAGAATCTATATGCTCGTGAGAATTTCACCGAGTGTCGTATATCCCTTTCTAGAGTAAAAATTTCAACCGGTATCAGATTCTAAAGTTAATAACGCTGTCAATGTAACGCTAATTCATGACTTCACAGCGTAACGGTACCAAAATTATTGTATGAAATCGGTCCCTCCTCACAAAATCTCTCTATCCTCGTATAAGGAACTTCGTTCCAATAAATTACGATGCTGAGGAATTGAGATAAATAATATTAACATTCATGATACTATTCTTGTCTTGCATTAAGTGCTGGCTTCATCTATAACTGTAATTTCTCTGTTTGAGGGTTGTGCGGACATTAATCGCCACTTTGGTTTCGCTTCCTCTTCCTCTGGTACCGCTTCACTGGGTTGAGCGCCTGTGCCACTTTGACTAGCGGATAATGGACTTTTTGGTTTTGCTAGGGACCATCGACGTCCCTTACGATCCATGATGATAGGCATCTCAGCGATTAGATTATTCTCAAACTCAGAAAGCATCAAGTAATTCTCAACCTTGTTGCAGGATGTGATACAATCTCCGATGTAATCTAAGTCGTCAAGGATGTTATCAGGAAGGTCCATATCAGCTATTCCCTCTTCGGATATGCATGTCAGTTCCGGTTTGTCCCTTCCGAGGGCATCTATTAATTCGCCTTCGGAGAAGAAATTTTTTATTTACAATTTTCACTTTCTTCCAAGTAACATTTAACGTTCAGAAAGTGGATTTATTTTAGGGAAGATATTACCTGGTGCTGGTGCTAGTTCTGCACCAAGAACTAAAGCAGCTGCAGCAGTTCCAGCAGCGACTCCTTCGTTTTCTGGTTCCTGACTAAATGATAGTCTCTTCCTTTGAGGACATGTTTCATTAACACACAAGTGCTTCGTACCATTTTCCCTTGTGTGCTTGTGTCTGGATAAGTTTCTTCTATGCAGGTCTATGAAGAAAAGAGTAAAGCTACCGACTAGAACGCAAGTCGAACTGAAGTAGTATCCTGCTTTCCCACCACATCCGACGTTCATGTATCCTGAGAAAGGAGAACGGATTCAAAAAATGTCTCTAGTAAGAAAGAGGATAAACTGTCAAGCGTGAGGAAACATGTGACACGATCTCTACTATTTCCCCCTTTCAGCGAGAACCACGACTGCTCAAGCTCTACCCAGCCCTTATGAGCACGGGTAAAAAAAGCGTAACATATGCTCTCACCTGATTTTTCCTCGCGCTTGACAGAATCAGGAAGAGAAGAAGACAGAACGGAACGTTCTTTTGATAAAACATTTATTTCATCGCAATACAAATAAGAACCTGAAATCGGAACTCCAATCGCAATCGGTATTGCCTGCGAACACTGAACAAACCCCCAGGTTTTGGCAAAATTTCTTGCACGTACACGTTCGTAGGTATACATTTTTAAACTGTAATGATAACCTCCACAAAATATACCTGAAAGAAGAAGATTATAATTTCATTATATGAACAGTTTACAGAGCAAAAAGATGGAGGATGTGACTATGAGGCGTGCTCAAAGAAAACAGGTGCAGTAAGGGGTGTGGTTAACGGATGTGACTAGAAATAATTAGCGTTACCTATAAGGTGTTGGAAACGGAGTAATTCAAGGAAATAGGTTTAGTCAAGAGCAAGGCCATGTTTGAAGTATTCAGTTTGAATTATGTTTGAATAGGGATCTGGTTAAGAAAAATGGGCGCATCAAATGGTGTGCCTTAGGAATGTACTACAAATTAATGTTGTCCCTGGGCCGTGCATAGAGTAGATAAGCTAACAAAGACTTGTTAAGAGGGATGGTATAAGAGGCGTGATTAAATGATATGGACGGGATCAATGAACGTGGTTTGCGATAGCGGGAGTAGATAATAAACGGTTCCAAAAACAACGCGTGCAAGGCAGGGTGAGAATGAAAGACGTGATAAAAAAATTGACGTAGCCAAGGATGTGTTAAACTTGGTAAGCTACTAAATAAGGAGAGGGAAGTAAAAAACAGACGGGGTATGTGAGAATGTACGTGGTCATTAGAAGTTTGAGTGGATGAGAGGCGTGGTTAATTGAAAGATGTGCGATAAAAGGCGGGACTCATGAACGTAGAAAGAAACTCAGAGTAGCCCAAAGTTTCGGGAAGGGAGTGGCCTAAGAAAATAGGCGTACGCAGTAAGGAGTGTAACGGGTGTGGTAATAGAATGGGCGTGATTCCTAATTGTTGGTCAACCTGATTGGTCTAGTTCTTGAAACTTTATGCATATAAGGGATATAGCCAATTAAAACACTAACACAAGAAAATAAGGATTGGAGTGACATGTTCTAAAAGCAAAAAACAACTCTTATCCACCAAGTACTGCAATAAATACTAATGAAACAGGAGCCACTGTTTGATTTCAAGATCATAGTGCTACGAGACTGCTAAAAGTGGAAGGTGCCAAACATACTTTTGCAACTGTTAGCAAGTGGCAAACCTATCGATATGAACATGTTTTCTAAACATTTTCTGAAAACAGTAGAATTGTATGTAGGAAAATACAGTTGGTACTCCATGCCTGCGTCGATGCATAAAGTCTTAATCCATGATCCCAATATAACAACTCCTTTGTTGTCCTTGTCGGTTAATCATCAGGAAGAGGAACAAAAAGGCAAAAATAAACTCTCTTAAAGAATCAGGGAGTATCATACCAGGAAAACAAGTCATATTGAGACAAATACTCATTTACTGCATCACCTTTTATCCTCTGCTGATCTATACATGACAAGTTTGAAACCTGATTGTGTGAAGCCAGAAAGACCATTGCTTCCAGAACTTAGAACAATGTTTCTAGAAACAAACAAGTAGGTGCAATGCGTCTGCCAATAGTACTAACTCTGATCATCTTATAAGTTTTATATTCTCGTTAAAAATTAATCTCTGATATTTAAACCTGGTGTTCCATCATCGGCCACTAACTAAGTTAAGCGCCTGATAAATTGAAGATGTGAACAATCCAACTGTGAAGTTCGAAATTTGATACGCCGATTTTTTGGTAGGCACAATACAAACTTATTGGTGAAGTTCAGAGTTGATCTTGTAGCGATGTTGTCATTACACGGCGGCAGAGTGTGTTGAAGACAACTTGCGTCATCTCTGGATGCTTTTTAAGAGCTTCCACCTGGCACTCAACCGGGTTGTAGTAGTTAACTTTCTGATGGCCGCGGAAATTACTTACAACGCGTGAGGTGTTCAATAATACTGCTTTTTGAGCCACTGCCAGTATTTTACTGACTCTTAAATGTTTGAAACTGAAAAGTATCAGTAAAAAGGATTCCATTCTGTTAAGAGTCCTAAGTTTAGGGCAAGTTGTTGATATATAATACACGCTATATCATTAGGTCCTCGCCTGTACTTCTTCTAAGCCATTACGCGACAGCCATCACTAATGTGCTATATGGATTCGTTGGTATCTCCATACAATTAGCACCTATAAACCACGTCTTGATGTGAAACATGCTTGCAGTAGTTTTTGGCGCTGATAACTCTGTCCTGAATCGCTATCACGAATCCTCCTGTTTCCGGAAACAGGACGTCCTTTTTCAGCCAAATATTGGATGCTTTTTCATCCACTTCATATTGATCTGAGGTTTTGGGGTGCTTGCCGTGGATAGCTTTTTGCCTCCATTGCGTTCCCAATTCCTCTCTCGTTTCTGCCCTAATAGTTAAGGCTTCCGCTGAGGACAAATTTAAGGGCTTGTAATCGAGGTCTGTTTTACAGATGGTATTGTAGAGCACTACATATTGAATGCTGAAAAAATAGTCTCGCAGTTGTTAACTTACGATACACACAGCTGCTTGACACCTACAACGCATCTAGCCCATATATGTCGTGGTAGAACTACCCTTTCAATCGCCGAATTACTGTAAAACATCCGATGCTCAGGAATTCCAACGAGAATGGTTCTGTTTATAGCATAGGTGTTGATAGCCCTGATTTTGTTTGAAGAGTTGAGAGAGCTCTGGAGAACCAGTCTGAGTTTTGGAGTGGAGACAGTCATTGGGCTTCTCTTAAATATCGTATGCTGAATAATCCTGGTACTCAACAATAACCAGATTAATATAATTGAGTAAGAGTATGCTCATTATTTGAAGTCTTGTTCCCCTGATGAGCGAGGAATGTGGGTTTAGGAACGAATAAAGCTGATTCCTAAGCGGATTTTGACACATTTCGAGATACAACTATTACAAAAGGCTATCAACGCATGCGCCATCATGTTTGACTAAAATTAAAGAAGGCTGAAGCACGTTGTGCGCGAGATTGCGTTGCCAGTTGTGAGCGCCCTGTACAAAGCAACTTTGAAGTTTTTGGACCACCCTATTACAGGATTCTCGCTTGCCCTATCCTTCTTTACTCAGTTCACGACACAACCTTTTCTCCTCTATCTGGAAGGTTTGATCCTGCTGCCTTCTTTTACTTCTCTTATTGTATCGACGCAGTCTAGCAGTAAGATTACCAAGTCTCTGCCGATGAAAATCTATAATCTCATCTAATATTGGTGGTTTCAGTGTCTCGATGTTTCGGGGGTAGATAGTATTATTATTAACATAGTGTATCAGCTTTCTGGTTCTATTTCCTTTCTCATATAAGGTCAGTCGATCCAATTTGTTTCTTACTTTGCTCAAATCCATATCCAACCTGATTTTCTATGGGGGATCTTGTTCCTGCATCAAGGCAAAGACTACAGATGTAGGCCTAGTTCGACGAACTTACGTTATAACGACTGCCACAGGCGCACAATATACAAGAGTCTGCACCAGTAACACTGATAATTCTGCATTCAAGTGCACAGGTAAAACCTTATTGTTCAGGTTCCCTAGCAGTGCACGCAGATCTCTTGTGACGAACATTTTCAGCAAAGAATGCCTTCTAGTTGGTTCTACATTCCTGAACTCCAATGAAGATCGACCAAAAATCCTTTGGAGGTGCTGCAGTTTTTCAGGTATTTTGCTGTTAAAATCAACGTGAACGTTTATATCCGGATGTAATTCTAGTGGATCCAGCCCTCGTTCTTCATTATCCCTAGCACCTACGCCCTCAGCTTCGATTACCTCTCCATATCCAAATCTTCTATAGGAATTTATTGTTAGGACGTTGTTGAACTGTCTGCGTTTTGATGGTAGCTATTCCAAACTCTGAAAGCAACCTCTGAAAGATGCGAGTACTCAAGTAAGAAGAGACGATGATGTTCTCATCTCACACTCTGCTCACTAGTCTGTGACACAAAATTGAGGCGCATCACATCTTTTTCAGGTGGGAAGACCATTTCAATTGCCTCTTTGGTCGCCTAATCTTCGCTACAGCCTCTGGTTGAATCAGGCCGTCTGCTTCTGGAAGATGTAGAGGTACTGGATCATCAACAGGTTGTGCAGGAACATTAATAACATGATAGTGTTGCATCGTCTCATTTGTCCCCGCTTGATCTTGTAGTGAAGCTTCTTCTAACTGATGTTCATCATCGACGGTTTCCCCCGCCGATCTCACTTCTCGCCTAATTTCCGCAGCTCTGTCTTCTGAGATTAAAAGATAATTGCAGATTTCCTTGACCATAGTGATGAGATTCTTCACTCGAACTCTCTGCATATGGGGATACTTCTCCGCGAACAGATGTTCTTGCTGGACAGATTGTTGATAAGTGAGATCTGCCTGACCATCATCAAGTTCACCATGGCCATCGTCCCGCATGCTGTGGCTTGTAACAGTGTGTTCGTTACACAGCAGCAGAGTGTGGTGGAGGCAGCTTGCGTTAACTATGGATGCTTCCTTAGTGCTACCATTGCATATTATATGTTTTCAGAAATTCATCTCGAGTCTTCTATCCCGGTGTTTTATCATCAGCCACAGACTTAGTCAAGTGACGGGCGAAGTAAAGATGTTGAAAACTTTACTAAGAAGATTAAAATTCCATGTGATGTTTTTTCGGTAGCCAAAATATAGAGTGTATGGTGTTCGAAGTTCGTGTTGCAACGGTGTTGTCGTTACAGAGCGACAGAGTGAGTTGGAGGTAGCATGAGTCGCCTTTGGATGCTTTTACAGAGAAAACAAACTCTGCATGTAAAGCTACTTTACTGCAAACCTCATCCTGAAATTGTGTTCCTTATCGCGTCTAGCTTTGAACTCCGCACTTTGGTTATAAAGATACATCAATTCTTCCATTATTTGTATTGCCTAGTTGATACTTTCCAACGGTATTCCTGTTAAGAGTGGTTAGCTGCAAATCGCTTACGCTAGCCAAAGCATCCCTAAGAGGCACCGATGATGTTTCACTGTTTCCCGCTTTCGGCAAATGTTCTTGCTTGGTGATATTCTCAAAATTTAGTAGTTTGTTATTTAAAGTTGATTCAAACGAAAAAAAGCTTGTACGACCGAAAACAGCAAAACAGTGAATTTGTTTATTAAGGTAGAATAAGCAGTTATGCATTTTTATTTGTTGACGGAATATGATATTAAGGATTCATTTCGAAGCAATATGTAATCGATTCTATAGAAAAACCTGGATTTTCTCAATCGAAAATACTTTTTTATCCATTAAACGTTTAAATTTAGTGCAAATCGAATCACGAGTCACAGCCAATCTCCTCAAAAAACCGCTACAATTCAAATCTCACTTACTTTTTTTTGGGTATTAAATATATCAATATATAGAGAAATCTGGGAATTAACCATTACAGTTCGATGCGAAATTTTATAACCGTCTATTCTAAAAAAAGTTGAAATTATATAATAATCGTCTTCTGAATATCAATTTTCCCACGGGCGTTCATTTCGTTCGAGTACCCATTTAAGGTTTTTAGGGTCGCTGATTTCGAAAATGACAGCAAAAATGAAAAATTCAAAATGGCAGACCCAGAATGGCAGATATTTTTCTGAAATTTGCCATGCATTTACTTGAAAATGAATATTATGGGGTTTTTGGGGTCGCTGATTTCGAAAATAGAGTCAAAATCCCTAATTCAGAATGACGGATCCAAAATGGTGGACATTTTTTAAAAACTTGTCACATTCAGTGAGTTTTTGGTGGAAAAAGTTTGTACAACGTGGAAAATGCTCGTGAAGGTACATACATTAGGAATAAATAATGAAATATGTGTAATTCGCAAACATGGTTACGATGTGTGCGATGTATTGCAGGGGAAAAATTTATTTTCTTTTATACCCGATTTACAACTTCACGTAGATCATTTTTTTTTCCTGCGAGTTCTTGTGCCGAGATTTGTTGTTTCTTTTGTGGAAAACTGTCTACACCTCGAGACCGTTTTCGCTTGCTGCCCCGAACTGCCCCATTTTAAGAAAACTCGTTCTTTAGACAAATGTCGGACATTTCCTGTCCGCCAATATGAATTGTGGATTTTCGACTACATTTTCGACATCAGCGCCCCCAAAAACCCCTAAGTACTCACTTTCAAGTAAATGCATGGCAAATACACAGTATTTGCCGAAATGCAATCAGCGCCTCAGTTTCACATTTTGCCCGCTGAGTCAAGTTGGGAACCAACTGTCCATAGGATACAATGACTGGCGTGGCACCCTGCTCCGCCCTTATATGTATCCATTGAAGTTTATGGGAGTAATAAGATATTATGTTCAGGTCATCTATAGTGAGCAATAAGCATATGCGAAATCCTATTCACTTTGTATAGAGGGGAAGAGTTGCATTTTCTTCAACGGCCATGACAAACCCTTCCTTCCCTATGAATGTAGTTGAAATGTATGAATATAGGAGGGAATTGAATAAAAGTTTTATTTACCATAAATCCACGTAAACATGACATATCCATGATAATTCCCGTTGACGGTTGTCAGAGCGAGAATGCATAATCCGCACATGAAAACAGCAGCCTGAGTCAAGTATTGCCTAGCTATTCTGCACTCCACGTTATGATGCACGACCAGAAGTCCAAATGTAACACATCCTAGTGTCCAAGCTAGACCAAGATAAGTTTGCAATAAAATTACAGTATCACCTAAGCCCTCTTCTTCTGCCTGGTGTGCCTGCAAAAACAAAATTTGGATTCAGCAGAAGATTTCGAAGTTCATTTTTGAAAATTATCAATTTTAGAAAGAGGAGAATAATTTGAATTACTTACAAGGTAAAATATTGGTGTGTTGATACCAAACGCGGATATTCCTGTGGATACTAGGAGTATTCTAACGGTTTTGCTTTTGAGGGTACTAAAGTCGAAGAAAGGAGGTCTGTCGTCTATTTTATTCTTGTCCTTAATCTTCCTTTTTTGATTCTTTAAGTGCAGGATTGCTCGTCGTTGTGGATGGTATAAGGATGCACTTCGATAAAATGTGCCCAGAATGAAAGTCAGAAATACTACCCCTGTCACAGCCTGCAAACCGAGTCGCCAACCTATTTTGCTAAGAAAGAAAAAATCACCATTATTTTCTTATTCCTGATGAATTTTCTGTTGATAAAATATCAGGGTTTTGTTCGCAGCAAGATGGCCATTTTCTGCAAGGAATGCACAAATGATTTCCAATCGGGTTCATTTTTTCTCAAAAAATTACCATGAACAATTAAAAAAATTAATTGATCAAGTAGTATTATTTCCAATCTAGCTGAATGTTACAATGCATGCAATTTATAATTTGTCTAATTTGTCCAAGTTGTCTTGAACTGTCGGTATGGAAACCTTACAATAGATAGTTCGAAATATGGCTTGAACCACAGTGACATAACATTTTTCAATGAGAAGACGGAAAGGTCATCAGCATGACAATAAAAAGGACGGTTACGTTTGCGTTCACCGAATGATGTACTACAGATTCCGATTGGTGATGCTGGCTCCAAAAGAGGCACTTCAAAGTGTGCAGTTTCCCCAGAACGTCACTGAGATTCGTGCGATTATAGGTTATGCGTTTCAAAAATTTCGGAGAAAATCAAGACGAAACGTTTGTCGTTCGAAGAGAATCCCTGAATCCCGAACATAGTCACCCCGTCGACGATCGTTCCAAGAATCTCACTCATGGAAGAGAGTGTCAAGGGGGTATGGAGAGAAACACTGGACACGCCCCGATCCTGCTCAAGGCTGTACGTTGAAGCACTCGCGAATACGGTTCGAAGCCGTTAAGGTGCTTCGTCAAGGATAGGCTTTCGCCAGAGCCATAATTCTATAACACTGATGAATTGTTTGTTGTAATATTTGTCCCACCTCATCTTTAGACCCTAATGGATGCTCGTATAGACTTCTTTCCTCCAAATATTGCGTTTTTGTTTGTTTTTGTTTGAATTTGAAATGAAATAATTCTTGCGCCTGAAAATCGGTACCGCCTTGCATACTGAATAGCGGACATTGGCGCGCACTGCCATGCCGGCCTCAAGGATCCTCTACGGGTAACGCCTATGTCGATCCCGAACCTTTGGTAATGAAAATTTCGTAACTGGGCAAGTTACCATGATTCGTATTATTGGAAATTTGAAAATGTATTTTCGGCGCTTTTACTGTGATGGGTAAAAAGAATGCGT